>VSTD030000151.1:0-18802 GCA_008808055.3 Sporobolus alterniflorus | reverse complement strand
CTCCTGCACACCACGAGACAAGCAAACGCGATTCTCCGAACGAACTAAATGTAAGAAAAACAAAAACAAAAACATCTCGGATTCGAATTCAAATCTCGCCATGTCAATGACTCATCACAATCAAACCAAGTAACGGTCCACTTGGTTTCTCAATATGTTTTTGCTATATATACTAGTGTGTATAATATGTTGGCATCAGCCGTAATGGCAGTACGTAGGACCTGCTCTTGCATCCAAACGAGTACGTACGTGATTTACATCCATGGATATCAGGGTGAGATGGGGGTTAGGTGTGCCTAGCTAGTCGATCTCGCGATCTCACAGCTAGCTGGCATGGGACATGGATTCGATCTCATCTCCTTTTTTTCTTTTTTGAAAGAGATGTATCTCTCCCTCTTGCGATCGAGCAAGAGATGATGAAAATCATTGAGATTTTGCCGACCGCTTGCTGTCAGCAAGAGATTTGATTCATCGAGATGATAGCTGATTTTCATGGAGGCACTGTGGTAACCCCTTTATTGCGGAAGCCAGTGCTCTATCGGCATACACATCACTGCTAGAAAATGTCACAGTAGTGACGGGCACAATTATCACTGTGGCTACAGTGATAATAATCACGGTCGTAGTTGACATCAGCAGCCCCGTTACTACTAACTTGGGGGCCCTGCTGATGTCAGCACGCGAGTTGCTACTATTTTTTATAGTAGCAATGTGTCTGCTGATGTCAGCGGTCAGTTGCTACACATCTATCCTAGCCTACAAAGCCCACAAACATGTCTAACCCTAAGCCCCACTCGCGCCACCTTTCCCTCATACCCGCCAAGTCACCACTTCTCTCTCTCTCTGTCTCATTCCTCCCTCGGCCCTCCCTCTCGTGGTATGAGCTTATCAATCGGGGGATTCGGTCGAGAGGAGCTCCATGGTGGGCGGATCCAGCGAGGAGGTGACAGTGCTGCGGGGCGGCAGAGCGGCCGTAGCACACGGTGAGGGCGGTGCGAACGTCACCAGAGAAGGAGTCGAGTGGGAGCGAGGGCTGGGCGGGCTCATCAGCTTTTGCGGCGGCCGCCACAGGCATGGCCCGCTCCCCCTCACCCCCATGTCCTACGTTCCCACCGCCGTGTCTGCGCTTCGAGCGGTCGGTAGCGTCGTGGATGCCACCGCCGCCGCGGCCCTTGCCTCCCTGCTCGTCATCCTCCTACCTCACATCCTCTCCCTCTAGCCAGCGGCTGCCTCTGAGTCCGCCTCGGCACTCGTCGCCTTCCTCTCCTGCATAGACGCCTCCCAGCTTCCCACCGGCACCCTTCGCTCGGTGGTCAAGTGCCACCTGGCTCTTCACCTCGACCCCGCCATCGAAGAGGATGGACTGGATGGCGGCAGCGAAGGTGGAGGTGAGGAGGTGGTGGTGTTGCGGGGAGGATATTCCAGTTGTGTGTTGCCTATGGTGTATACTCCTAAGTTTTTTTTTGCACGGGTTGATGGCCTCACGACCCAGGATTTGGTCAACATTTTGTTTGTTTGATTGTTTCCATGTAGGGCACCGCAGGCTGCGGCTTTCACCTTCACGTGGTTCGCGGCTTAACGTGATTCTAGTAACTCAATGAAAACGGACGGAAATGGTCGGAAAAACCCCTCTCTCATTTTCACTTTCACATTGTTTAGTCGGATGAGAATGAAAGCGGAAATGACGGGAACAGAAATGGATGGGACATAATCGGTTAGTCAGAAACGAACTAATCTAGACAGAAATGTGCCGGTAACTGTGGTAGCCGATAATTAAGTCGGTATCATTGACTCACATATAAGTCTCAAACCATAAAATGGTACATCAATATGTCACTAATTATTCATCAGACACATGTGATACTTTATAATTGAACAATATTTATAAACATATTATTAGTTCATGATGGCAGCCGTAACGATCTAAAATAAAAGAAAAAAATAACACTATGACTTTACACTTGTGTAACCCAACAACGGCCAGCCTTTTGCTAGGCCTCGGTTGGCTTTCGGCCTAATCCACAAGCCAAGGCGGGCACAGCCATGGGTGCACAGTAGGGATCATCCTGTTTAAATTAAAGACGGTTGCACAAAACGGGATGTCCTGACCTGAAATGGGATTGTGGTTATTCGGTCGGGATGAGGTCCGAACCGTTTTCGCGTTTCCGATATTCAACCTACAAAACGGAAACGGTTGGTATAAAATGGTATACGGTACCGGGATAGGACGGGATTTTACCGTCCTGCTTTTTGCCCCTAGTCAAGCGCAATAATTCTGAGTGATAGGCATAGGAGGTTGCAGGGCATTCAATTAGTTAGCAGTAATAGATGATGCCTGCTAGTGCATCATGTGTGGTAGATGCAAAGTGAAAATACGGTTCACGTCAGTGTATGCAGTTACTCTTGCAAATGTTATTGTAAATGAAAAGGGTGGGTGAAAACAATAAACATATGAAACTAACCACGGTGAATGAACTAATAGGACAGTCGAGCTATATAAACTACTTGCTACTGTATCTGTAAATAAGAGAGAGATAGAGAGCGGGCTGCCAAGATGGCCAATAGTACTTACTCTTATACCTTTTGTTGCATCTCGATGATTTAAAATGTTGACTTTCGGAAATATGTTCCAATGATAGAAAAATTTATTTGCAGGTGCCTCTCTTTACCTCTCTACATTTGCTTGAGTGGTATCTTGAGGAGTAAGATATATAGGCATGGGAGGGAGCGGGACATTCAGTTAGCGAACAGGGACGGTGCTAAGTAGCAAGTGCATGCTGCCGTAGACTGATTTATCCTCAATGAATCGAGTGATAATTTGATATATATGCTAGAGTCTGTAATCAAGCATGCAAATCTTACACTTATCCATTAACTCTGCGTGAAAAGGACGTAAAAGATCCACCACTGCCCATGTGTCCCTTCACGTCGCCTTCTCTTCCGTACGCACTCGGTTCTTCGTTGGGTATTCAGCACATATCTCTGGGCTTTCACTGTGTTGGGACCAATATTCATCCATCGTAAATTAGGAGGCTGGTGGCCCCCTGTGCACCCACTACAGCTTCAAATTTTAATTATATGTGCCGGCTTACGCAACGAGTTAAAAATCTATAGCTGAGGACTCTCTCTGTTCTTTTTACTAGAGCAGGGGTAGTACTATAGAGATAAAACAAAATAGAGAAGCAGTTCCTCTGCAGTAACACAGAGGGCAGTGACTCAACGGGCCACTGCGAGGGATCTTGGTCCAATGAGATGGGTAGTAACAGTCAAACTCTTCTGACATGGTTGTAGGGAGTAGGCCATTAGTCTCACGCCTCGGGTCGGCGGGTGCGCTATATCCATTGTTCACTTCGTTTTGAAGATAATCCGGAGTAGCTGATGCCGACGACCTCGCGCCTAATACAAAAACATGGTAAACGCACGCCGCCGTGGCCTCGTCGGGAAATGTGCCGAGCCAGACGCGCGCGTGCCTCCCATAGATCTGCGCGCCCCACCGCCCGTTCGGCTGCGGCACCACGCCCTTGTACCGCGACGCCGCCGCCGGCGCGGCCACAATGTCCATCCGATCCTGCCCCGTCTCCTGCGTCGACGGCGGCATTACTACGGCGAGCTCTGGCGGCGGCAGCGCAAAGACACCGTGGCCAGTGGTGGAAGAGGTGCGCCGGACCACTTCGCGATGGACGGAGATGCTTGTGATATGACCGCGCATACCTCGGTGCTCTCGACGCCAGTGTCAACATGGCAGCACGAGCGTGGAGCTTCACGTGCGGCAATGCCAGAGTGAAAATCTAGTTTAAGAAACCTCTCCGTATGAGCAAACTTTGACGGTGTGCCGTGAACTGCCTCTCAAAAAGTAACTCAGTTGGACAAATACAATGTACTCGTGTACTCACAAAAGTAGATAAATACTATTTAGAGGGCATTAGGGTATTACCATAAATTCGACCAGGCAAGGTGACAACAGCTAGCTAGCGTGTCTGCCCACGCAACCTGAGCTAACCACTTCATGCCTTTCACTAACACCGACAGCATGAAATAAACCAGCTCTAGCAAAATGCACCGTTACTTATAATGTATATGGAGTAGTTCCACATCATACAAGTTCATATGTCACACTATATGTCTGCATCAGTCTAACAGCTACGGTATGCTGGATGAAACCGTGGTGTTGTCGTGTTGATTGAGCTCAGCGCCCTCCCCCGCCCTTCGCTTTTGCTGGCCTTCCACAGCTGCACAGCATGCTGTGCCGCTTCCTTCATCATCGCCTTCCGGTCCTCTTTATTGTTCCACAGCACTGGGTTCGGAGTCCTCCGACTACCATTGCCAGTGTTGAGATCGATCAATGCCTTTGTGACCGCAGCATAGGCTTCTTCACCATACTCCCTCAGTGCTTGGAGCTTCGCATCATCCTCTCTAAGTACTTCCTGCAAGAACACGGTCACGTGGACAAAGGATCTATTAGTGCGATCCACATCAACATTGGATATCAATCATGGTCATGTTGGTAGCTTACTATTAGCGAAAAGCACTAGTAACAATAGGCTCTATATCTTGTGTGAACACTATGCTTCAATTATTATCAAAGGCTAAACAGTTCCTAATTTGCCATATCCACGAGGGGAAAAAACAGAGAGGCTACAGCTATACCATGTTTAAAATGTAGTTAAGCTACAAAAAGTTTATGCTGATACAAGGGAGACAAAAAAAAGAATCTTACCGACTCCTTCCCATTGACCACGACAACTTCAAAAGGATTCCATCCAGGATTGTTAATTTCATCTTGCCACTTGGTACACAGAATGGCACTTTCTGCCTCTGCATCCTCTTTCGGAAATTTCTTTTTGCACACGTTTAAAAACACTTTGGGATCAAGTTCACCAATTGTTTTGATGCCTACCCTTGTCTGGACCTCTGTGGAACCAGACAGATGCTGCAAAACCTGCAAATTTCGCAGGGCATAAGTTCTTGAAAACAGGTACGCTGATTGAAACCGCTCTGCACGACAGAAAAGCTTTCATACATTTATCATGAAATCTCCAGCCTCTCGCATTTCATCACTGGCCTTTTTGTCTTTATTGATCAAATGTTGGTTCATGTCTTCTACGATTTTCAAGTCTTCGATCTTTCCCTTCAGGTCTTTTTTCAGCTTTTCTACAGTCTCCCCTGATCCTGAACCTTCAACAACTGGTGTGCACTCCATCACATGAATTTTTCCCATCAAATGCTCTATTTCTAATTCAAGTTTCTGCCTCGTGTCCAATTGTATGGTCGACCTTTTAAACATTTCCAAAACATCTTCTTTCTCTATCTGCAGTTTCCATACTTTTCACACAGTTAAACATCGACAAAACATGTGGCATTCAGAGCAAAACAACAAGCAAACACATTAAGGGGAAAGATCTAACCTGTTGCTTTTCCATAAGCTTCTGAACATCTTCACTAGCTTTCTGCTGCTCCAATGCAGCCAATCTAAGATGATTGGTTCTTTCTGCATTCTGTACAGAAGAAACCATAATTACATTATACATGTACATTTCTGCAAAAAAGTTGTCCAGCTTTCTGCATATAATCTGTCACTCTTATACAGCTAATGTAAAACAATAGATGATTAGTTTAATTCATCTGTATGACAATGCAAATATTAAGGGGTATATTTTGGATAGGGAGTTCAGGATGTGAATCCTTTGGAGCAAATAAAAATTTTTGAACGAATTTTCTTCAACCATGCTCTGCAATCCAAAACTGCCTCTAAAGTTCCACTTGACTTTTTATGGCAGCTATAGCTAATGGCAGTGTTCTTTGAGCCACGAGAAGTCACCAACAAAAACAAATCCTTCATTTTTTTAATGAGCGGCAATACAAGCTAGTGATACTAATTAACAGATACAGAAGACACAGGGTTACAGTTGCTGAAAGTAGAAGGAAACTGCACACTATACTGATTTCCAAGTTGTCACATAATGTTGATAAAGTGTGCTGCAGAAGAAGGAAATTTCTCACCTTTTGTTTCTCCAGCTCAAGGTTCCTTTTGTCTTGTTCAGTCTGTGCAGCCAACTCCTCAATTTGTTTGTTTCTTGCATCAAGTTCATCCATCATCCCTTGTAGATCCAAGCGTAGCTTCCGATTCTCTTCAACAACTCTGTGTGTATTTTGTTGAGCAAGCTGTCGCATTTTTTGTATCTCTAGTAGCAATAGAATTTAAATATACATCAGCCTTTAGCATAATATAGATAACAAGGCCTGATATAAATACTTATAATACAATGTGTCAGGAAAATAAGAACAATATTGGTGTGCACCTCGATTGTATGATTGGATCTTTCTTTCCCTCTCCTCCATCATTAGCTCAAGTGATGCAAGACTCTTACTATATTCGCACTCAAGTTCCATTAAATGTGTCTCCTTTTCTTTAACATGATAAGCTAAATGTGCCACAAGTTTCCCTGTTTTACTGACTTCTTCGTTCTCAATATCACTCAACGTTTTCAGATCACCATTCTTTCTCAGATGCTCACCTATTGCTCCTGAAGAGTTGTAATCATCAGCCCTTGCGATCCACCCAACAGGCTCTTGACCTCCACACTTCATTTCTTTGAATCTCTTTTTACTGTGCTCTTTTATCTCAAAATGACTCTCAAATGCACGAGCGTTCTTAAAACCACTCCAATCCTTTCCAAAATCAATAATTGCATTACCCGTAGGACACCCATTGCTATACACATGATGCACCTTTGTAGGATGGAAAGATATGAAACACTCCTTGAGCCTGTTCGCACTTCTGCCAATGTATTCATCAGGCATATTAACTAGGACACCCATCCATGGCCAGACAAACTGCTCATCTCTGTTATGTTGAGGAGCCTGAAGATCTGTTGGCATTGACTGCAACAATGAGCCGGGTGACTTAGCTGGCTTACCCTTCAGATGCTTTGCCAGAGATCGATGGTCTGCCTTCTCTTTCGCATCACGGTCATGTGCAGCCCCTACACCCAAGGCATGCTGTAGCAGATCAAGTAGACTGCAGTCATTCTCTGCATCTGAGCAGAAGGGGCACTGGTACAATCCTTCATCAGTCATCACTTTTAACTCTCCAGAAACCAGAAGCGCATAAGTGTCAACCTCATAAACTTCAACCTCGGATTCTCCATCTGATGTGTGATCCATTGTAGCAGGACGAGAGAAGAGCCAACAGATACAGCCTATATGCCCGAGGAAACAAACCAGTTACAAGCACAGGGTAAACATGATGTCAATAATACAGTATGCTAAAGAAACATACATCATAGACGAATTTCGGACAGCACAGCATTTTGGTGAACGATGATCAGTTGGCTGTTCGATCACTATCTAAAGCTTAATCTCATAAGTTGATTTTTTTAGCAAACTCATAAGTTGAATATAGGTCAAATTAGAGTGAGCATAAAAGGAAAATCAGTGAGTAAATGTCATACATTTCTGCCACATACGAGCATCTTGCTCACTATAGACCAAACTTTAGATGTCGCAATAATCCTTCAGTCTGATAAATACCTTAAATAGCCACTAATCGACCAGTCCTCACATCATCATTCGATTCACAGAATTAAGCTACAGGGCAGATTGACCGTTTCAAGGGTAGTTTTATACTCTGTAAATTGAACCCCTCGTCAAAAACAAGGGCACCAGGGCACTATCGAAGCCTCTGCTTCAGCTAACTAGACAGAAATTTGTACATTGGCTGGTACATTTGTTGGTGCTTCGTGATGCCTCCTCGATAAAACTTGGGGAGAAAAGACAGAATTTTTCCAGGCGTTCAACCAAAGGACGGGGGTAAACCAATCGAAAGGGGACCAACAATCAAGGTGCTCACGAAAATTTAGCCTAAATGGGGGCACTTTTATCATTATCGTCAGCTCCGAAATTGCGAGTACACAATAACAATTAAAAAAACGATTTTGCGGCCAGGTCGGCAGCGCAATGCACGCCCGCCGGCTTGCTCGGGACAAGAGCGGGTGCGAGTCCGCAACGCCTAAGCAAAGGATGGACCCCATCTTCTTTCTATATTTGGAAAAAGAAATGGGGCGGAACCCGAAACCAAAGCTAGGGTACTCGAGGGTTTTCCGGGAGGGAGGGATTGGGAGAGGAAGAAGTCAAGAATGGATTTCCTCCGTCGCATTCTCACCTGGAGTGGAGCGGATTCTTGCCTCGCAGCGCGCCTGCGCCGCCTTTTCTTGGGGACGATGGGGTTTTCTTGGCGAGGGAAGAGAGGAGGAGACGAGGAAAGCAAGAAGGGAGACGAAATGAACGGAAGCAGAGGAGGCGTCTGCAGTTTAACGAGCCGGAGCAAGCCACCAGGCATGGAGTGTGGCGTGGACTCAGTACACTCTTGTGTGACGGAGGTCCGGTTTGGCACAGCTCACCTTTTTATATTTGTATATGAGAGTTATGTCAAATATTCTATAATTAGGAGAAGTGATTTTTTTATCTAATTTAAAAAGTAATTATCTGAAATGAACTATAGAACTGAGAGCTTTAAAAAGTAGTTTCTTCTGATTCTGAGAAATAATTCTCTATTCTGATCCTAAAAAATTATCATAAAGAATCAAATAGAATCACCTCATAAGAGAATCAGAAATAGAATTAGACAGAATCAAGAATTAGAGTTGTGCCAAACCGGCGTGAGCTTTCTCGGTTCAATGGGGAATATGAGGGTACACTTAATTATGCCTGTAGCAAATTATAGTCGCTCATTTGACTTTTTTGACATAGCATTGACTACTTGTCTTATTTAAAATATTTTAAAATTATTGAAAAATAAAGTATATAATTAAAATATATTGTATGATAAATCATATTTTAGTTTAAATAATAAATAATTTTGAATAAGATGAGTGATTAAAGTTATATTAAAAAATAAAATATTAAATATTTGGAGATGTAAAGAGTATCTTTGTTTTCTTTTGAAAACACAAAAATTTACCAAACAAATACTTACACTCAAAATCACGTGCTACCGTCAGCTCGGAGGGACTGAACGGCTAGTCTTAGATATGCAAGTGTAATTGTAGTTTCTACCCTTATTTCCTACCGTAATGAAGCGCAGAGCTCCTTAAAGAGATGTCAAGTGTGTCATTACAAGTTCATCCTTGGTTGAGTATGGAACGCCACACGAGTTTTAGATTTTAATTGCTCATGCTATTGACTTTTTTATAATATTTGATTATTTATCTTATTTAATTTTTTAATAATTATAATATATTTTATTATGATTTAATTTATCACTAAAAAATTTAAAACATAACTTATAATTTTATATATCAAAATTAATATTTTAAATAAGATGAATGATCAAACATTATGCAAAAAGTCAATAACATCAACAATTAAAATCCGGATAGAGTGTTTCTTTAATCAAAGAAAAAGATGTCTTCCATCAGTTCATATGCAATTTAAATTACTCGCTTCGTATTTTAATTATTGTCATCGTTAACTTGTTTTATTATTGAAGGAATTTGAAATAGAACCTATATAATTTTGAATAATTGAATTAATATTTTAAATAAAATAAATGATCAAATATAAAAAACAATAAAGATAACAATTTAAATCCAATGGGAGTAACTGGATCCTTCAAATCAAAGCAGAAAATGGACACGTAGTGCAATTTGCTTCAGTTGGTATTAGTGCTATTCTAATAGATTTGTACAAAGTACGTCCAATGATAATATTTGTTACCATTATTTCTAGAAATTCATAGGTTTAGTTTACCAACGTAAATATTATACATTATACTTTTTTTGTAATGATGGATCTAAGAACATAGATCTCACGTACGTCGTCCGACGCATGAACGAGAGCATCGGTAGCATCCACCTTGGGCCCTAGCTTGCGCTGGCCGGGAATGGCCACCACCTCGTACGTAGATTTCTATACCAGTCAAGGAGAGGCCGGTGCACTATGACATCGGAGATGAAGAGATCGAGGAGAGGAGCGGCATGGCTGGCCTGGCGAGATGCGGCGCCGCCGGCGAGGATTCAGCTGCAGCAGATCTGATGACGTACGGTGACACATCAGGTACGGAACTGGGGACGTGACCGGAAGGTAGAGGTTAGAGAATGCCCGGCCGCCGGACGGCATCAATGTGGTCGTTCAAGTCGTCCACGGCGGCGTCCTCAAGTCGGCGTACCACTCCACGCACGCGCCGCTGCCTCGCCGCCGTCGCGTGTCCTCTGCGTGGATGACCTCGTTGCGCCTGCCCTTCGGTGTGCTGAGGTGCTCCACCTCGGTGCAGTAGAAGCAGGGCTGTGCGCCATGAGCGTGAACGCCCTGGAGGGAGACGACGACCACCGTGGAGCGAGACCAGAGCTCGGGCGACGCCCTCGCCGTCGAATGTGTCGAGAAGGCTCAAGCACACCCGTGCCTGACTCGCCCAGGTTGGTGGTCAGGTTGGGACCAAATGAGCGGTAGTACACCTGCGGCGGCACAGCAGGGTACGTCATTGGCAGCTAGCTAGCCGCAGGTCGAAGAAGACGGTACCCGGAGCAGGTCCTCAAGCGCCCGCACGTAAATGGAAGTATCTCAATAGAAATTCAAAGACGGCGGTTGGACATTCTCCACTGCTAGCTGCAGGTTCTGAGCTTGGCGTTGCTTCCTGCATGACGAACCAAAAACCACCTGCCCTTGGACCATACTCCATCGGCCAGTCGGATCATACAGTCCTTGCATGACGCCACTCACATGGCCCATCGTCCGCCTCACCACCGTTGCCTTCATTCGCTGCCACTCTCGTCGGCAGAATCATCGCCACGCCACTGTCATTGTTTTCAACGGTGACGTTGCCCTGTCATAATCAAAGGTAGGCTGCTAAAATGTGAAAGATGTGTATGACATGCTATTGATATTGGACAGGTGTACCGCGGCGGCAGCGGCATGATCTTCTTCATCCGTTTCCTCCTCTGACTCGTCGACGGCATCATTGGCCACCCAATCGCCCATTTCTTCTTGCATCTCGCCGATACAAGACGTAGTGGTCGAAATCCTTGTCCAGATCGTACGCACTCCACCCGTGTTAGTTGGTACAGACTACAGACAAGCTGCAGTACGGCGGCTACGGCCTTGTGTTGGTTGGCTCGCCGTTGACAGGAGTCAAAGGGCAGAGTAAAGTTTTACCTTGCACGCCGCAGCAGACTTCAATGCAAAGCAATGGCCCCTGTCTGTCTCTCTCTCTCTGCAAGGTCATTGCCTTTCTCGTAAGAAGTGATGGCTGGTGATCTGTGGAGCCCCCCATCCTAGCCTTTCCCCCTCCGTCTCTTCTTCCCCTCTGCACTGCAGTGGAGTGCTGCTCTACCAACATCTACCAGCTGCGTGCTCACCTTTCCCTTCCTCGTGCTCAATGAGCTCGCCATTCTTCGAATAGAAAGGGAGGGAAAGCTCAGCGAGCTGAGCGGCGGCGAGCGAAGCCCCCCATTCCGCTTCTCTTGCAGCCGCAGCCGTTAGAGCAGCAGCGGCGCTGCCCCAGCCATGAAGGGCGTCGACGATGCGTTCCTCGGTGTCGGAGACAAGCCGTACGCTCCCGGACCTCCTCTGTTTCTATCCTCCGCATCTTCTTTCTTGTTTCAGTATTTTTTTCTCCTTTTTGCTTAAAGATGTGGACTTTTGGTTAGGTCTAGAAAAACTACCATATGTTTCACAACATGATTGATTGATTCCCCCTTTTTTTGTTAAGAGATATGCTCGCTTATAAGTTTTACAAAATAAATTAATCTGGGATGGAATGCGAGAAATGGCATTTATGATGATGAAATGGAATCCACTATTTGACCAAAATAAATGCCTTTTTATTTATTATCATCGCAGTAAAAAAATATAAATTTGTTGCCCCTGGTTTCAGAGGACTGGACATTTGGTGCATTGTGGGTGGCATCCTTGTCCCAGTTGCAAAATCCCTGCATGGCAAGTTCTACACCGGGAACAGCTACACCGTACTGAATGTGAGTACTTCCACTTCCACTGCAGTAGAGAATAGGTTTCTTCAGATGTGAAATTCTGGAGAAGCGGGGCTCTTAGCTTATTTAAACTGCTAGCTTTGAGTTAAAAATGTTCTGCGATTCCTCAGACGATTGAGCTGAAGAATGGTGTTCGGCAGCATGATGTACATTACTGGGTTGGGGACGAGGCAAATGAGGTGTGGGCTCCATAAAAAATGATCCCTCAAGTCAATAATTTTGCTTAGCAAGCCTTTCTGTTTATGACTTTGTATCTTGGCTGCATTGTGGTCACCTAGGAAGACTGTGTCCTGGCATCAGACAAGGCCATTGAGTTGGATGCAGTGCTGGGCTCCCACACGGTCCAGTACAGGGAGACACAAGGAGAAGAATCTGACAAATTCTTGTCATACTTCAAGCCCTGTGTTATCCCAGTACAGGGTAGCTTCTCATCACACCTGAAAGGATCTTGCGGATCCAACGGGACCACAATGTATAGGTGTGAAGGAGAGCACATTGCTCGTGTCACCCAAGTAAGAAGTGCGCATCGAGCATTTCAATGATTTCTCAGTATCTGCTGAATGTTGATTTAAGACAACCTGTTTTGCTCTGATGCTGTCTAGGTGCCATTTTCACGGTCCTCTCTAGATCACAAATCGGTGTTTATAGTGGACACACCATTGAAGATATTCCTCTTCAGTGGATGTAATTCGAGTATTCAAACAAGGGCTAAAGCACTAGATGTTGTTAAGCACCTGAAGGGAAACCAACATGCTGTCAAATGTGAGATTGCGACGATAGGTAACATTATACATACTAAATCCATACAGTTTTCTTGACTAGAAAGGCGCTAAATTCTTTGCTACTTGTTACTGATTGTAGAGGATGGAAAGCTTGTTGGTGACCCTGATGCTGGTGAGTTCTGGGACCTGTTTGGGGGCTATGCACCTATTGCTCGTCATTTGCCAGAGTCTGACAGGGAGGAGCCGATGAATATGTCATTCAATCTATTTTGGTGAGTACCCCTGCGTAGTTTAGTCTTAATGAACCTTGATACACATGTAGTTTGACACACTTTGCTTTCTACAGGATTAGCAAGAGAAACCTTGTCCCCTTAGAAGTACATTCGTTAGATAGAGAGGTGCTGAACTCAGAAAGAAGTTACATACTGGATTGCGGCAGTAAAATATTCTTATGGATGGGAATGAGAACACTGGTTTCAGAGAGGAAGTCATCAATTACTGTCTTAGAAGTAAGCAAATTACCTTTTCTTTCTTTCTGCTATTATAACATGTGTGCTTGTGTATATTTGAAACTAATTTATTTTCTATAGGACTTTGTGCATTCCCAAGGCAGGTCATTGAACGTTCACACAATTATAATGACAGAAGGCAATGAAACAGTTGACTTCAAACTGCAGTTTCAGCTTTGGCCCAAGAATGTTGAGCTAATGTTATACGAATCTGGGCGAGAGAAAGTAGCAGGTTGGAACTCCCTAGTGGCATTGTAATCAAATATTTTCATATAAAGTTTGGAATAGATCATGAAGCCTACCCCAACTTGCTTGGGACTGAAAGGCTTGGTTGTTGTTGTTTGGAAAAGATCATGACAAGGTCTAATACAACTTCACTGTGCAGCAATTTTCAAGCATCAAGGCTACGATGTCACAGAAATTCCTGAGGATAAACCTCAGAAGTTAATCAGTCGTGATGGTAGTCTGAAGGTAACCACCAAGCTTAGGTGATGATATATGTGCAACTTTATGCAACATCTTGATAACAAACAAAATATTGCAGGTTTGGCTTGTGGATCGTGGCAACATAACCCTCCTTTCCACTGAGGAGCAGGAGCATCTGTACACTGGAGACTGCTATATTGTGAAGTACAGCTATGCTGACGACAAAAAAGACTATCATCTGTTCTTTGCTTGGTCTGGTAAGAATAGTGTGAAGGTATGCCTGTGATCCGTCCAAGAAACCAAATCATTTTTTCAGAGGGACTGTCAAAAACGTGGCCCACTGGAATTATGCTTGAGAATTATTGCTGAGCTCTTTTCACACATACATGTTGCACGCTTGTCAGAAATCAGCATTTTGCATGTTGCTAACTCATGCAGTTATTTTTGTGCAGGAAGATAGTGTTGCCACAACATCATTAATGTCCGGCATGGCTAATTCATGCAAAGGGCATGCTGTTGTGGTTAGCTAGATAAATCCTCCACTATATTGTCACTTCAAGCTCTCCTTGATATTCAACTCCAGTCACTTTACTTCTTGTTCTTCTTATTTGAATAACTCACAAAGGCATGTTGTTGAAAAAAATTGTTTGTAGGTAAAAGTGTTCGAGGGCAGAGAGCCAGAATTGTTTTTCTCCGTATTCAAGTCATTGATCATATTTAAGGTGCACCATACATGTGCATAAGTTTCTGTTCTGTAGTCCAAATACTTTTATTTTTATTAAGAAGTGGATTTATAACTTTGATACTAATACTCATTTTTGTTATCCCATTTTGTTTCCAGGGGGGCAGGAGTACTGCATATAAGAATTCGGTTCTGCAGAAAAGTGACACGAATGGATGTCCTGGAAAGGATGGAGTTGCCTTATTCCGTGTTCAAGGACCAGAACATGATTGCGTGCAAGCCATACAAGTTGAACTGGTGAGGGGAAAGGGGCTCGAGAAGTTTTTTTTAGACAGGAGCTAAAGAAGTTTCATAGCCTGAACGATACATGATTACCTTGGTCTTCAACTTTTCTAAATCTTCTCTTGTGCCTGGATTACTCAACTCAAATGCAGGTCGCTAGTTCACTTAACTCCTCATATTGTTATATTTTGCAAGACGGTAGTTCTTTCTTTACTTGGTTAGGAAGCCTCTCTTCACCAAGCGACCACAATCTACTTGACAGGATGATGGACAAGTTGTGTGTAAGGAGAATATTGCAAGCAACACTTCTTACCATGTTCTTTATTGAGAATCATATAAGGTCCCCTTCTGAAGTATTCTAGCATTGCCTCTTTCAGACACTGAACCAGTCCCTTTTGGTCAGAGAGGGCTCTGAACCGGATCGCTTCTGGAAAGCATTAGGAGGAAGGTCAGAATATTCCAAAGGAAAACACATAAAGGGCTGGCCTGCAGATCCACATCTGTATTCCTGCAGTGTTGAACAAGGCATGTTTATACAGTTGTACTGTATACTCTGCTTTAGATTGCCTCTTGCGTAGAAAGCATCTCTAATCATAATATGTGATCTTTGTTCAGGTCTGTTCAAGGTGAGTGCTACCCTGGGGCGAAAACTTGAGTTGCTTGTAAATAGAGCTGAGTATTAACTTCAAGAAACTGAATCAAATGCCAAATAATTTCTTTGTTTGGTTTGCATCTTCGAGGTCAAGGAGGTATTCAGTTTCTGTCAGGATGACCTGGTAACTGAAGAGATATTGATACTGGACTGCAACGAGGAAATTTATGTTTGGGTTGGTCTACACTCAGATGTTACATCGAAGGAGCAAGCACTCGACATTGGCGAGGTTACAACCGATTCAGACCTGGCTATGATTTATTGATTTGTAATGAATTCAACTACAATGCTGCCGTGATGTTTCATCTAATTCTTCACTTGTTTCTACATTACCTGCAGATGTTCCTTCAGGATGGCATCTTTCATGATGGAAGATCGATGGAAACCACCATGTATGTTGTCACAGAAGGAGATGAGCCTACATTTTTCTCCAACTTCTTCGACTGGGACAGTTCGAAGCAATCAGCTGTAAGATCTGAGCACACACACGTGGTGGCTAATTCATGAATATGGCATAAACCACCAATATCTAGTGTATCACTACACTAACAACTTATTGACTGGTTTTCTTTGCTCTTGTACATATAGATGGTTAGCAACTCGTTCGAGAGGAAGCTGGCCCTCCTGAAAGGACACTCACCCAAACTAGAGGTTAAACTTGTTTTACCAAATGCTATTTCATCTTTCAACCCTGTTGTAGGTTAAAAACGGAACTGTTTTCATCAAAAAAGTCCTAGTGCGTCCTAATCAGTTGGCCAAACCCCCCCTTTCTTGCTACTTATGCTCTGTTTGAAGTTGAGGAAGTTTGTTGGAAAATTCCTACTGCATTCCCCTGTTTAGAACATTGTTTCAAGTAATAACAGCTGTCATACTGTTTGCTGCTGCTACTTGGCTTGCAGACACCGGACAGAAGCATGCCCATGCCATCGCAGAGGAGGAGCGGGGTCTCGTCAGAGCCGGCCACGCCAGAGCACCAGCGACCCCAACCGGCGGCGAAGAGGGCATTCGGCACAGCCTCTGCTGGGAGGTTCGCTAGGGAGCGTTCACCGGCTGTCGCGCTCCCACCATCACCAACGTTGTCCCAGTCGCCCAAAAGCCGCTTGCCGACCACGGCGGCGCGGCGCCTGTTCCCCACCTCATCAGAGACCATACGCTCTGCTGCAGGGAGTCCTCGACGATGGTGACCGTTGCATGTGCAACGTGCTTGTCTGTTGTACTAGTTGGCAAGTTGGGGTTGGGTCTCAACCATGCCTGGTCTCAACCACGAGTCTCATTGTGATAGTGATACTACTAGGAGATCCAATAAACCGTTATAGTGAATCCTTAACTACCAACGTTGTCCCAGTCACCCAAAAGCCGCTTGCCGACCACGGCGGCGCGGCGCCTGTTCCCCACCTCATCAGAGACCATACGCTCTGCTGCAGGGAGTTGACCGTTGCATGTGCAACGTGCCTGTCTGATGTACTAGTTGGCAAGTTGGGGTGAGACATTTGATAGGGCCACTCTCGTTGATGGGCTTTGAAAAAATGCCACTAGGGGCTTAGTCACTGCACGTGGGTCTAGTAGCATTTTTCAAAGTGACGAGGGTGACAAAATAGTAATTTCCCTTAACTACATGTAGGATAACAAAGTTGCTCTGTGTTTGGATAACAGAGTTGCTCTGTGTTTTGGGATTCATAGTAACTGGATCAGGAAGCACACCTTCACAATTGGAACAAGTTTTAGTATCTTCCTAGACTGTAGGAAAAACAGATCTAGATTTGCATTTTTTTTTGAGATCGTGCTTCGCACATTTCGTATTAAGATAGAGAGAGTTGATACAGACACTAACACAGGAATAGTACATGAAGAATAAGAGACTAATAAAAAAGACCACCTAGAACTCCAATTACAGAAGGACACTCATCATGATGATGCACACTGTTGGGTTGATCTCAACACGGGAAGATGGTTAGAGATGTAGTCTTTGAGATCTCCGTAAGCTAAGCCTTAATCGGGGTGTTTACCCATCTACGTGGTCAGTGGACCTCTGCCGCAGGCACTATAAGTAGCTCGTAAACCAAGGTTCGACGACGTGTGATCTAACCTAAGTGGGACCGATTCCCGTAGTGTTATGAGTGGTAAGAAACCCCACTACCTTATGTCACCGCCGTCGCCTCTGTTCCTCGCCCACACCGAGCACCAGCGAACATGACGTCTTCTTTTTCACCTGCCAAGAAGCAAGGTACGTGAAGTTAAGATCTAAGCCCTGATATTGATTAGAACCTGATTAGTATTTAATCCTACCCGTAGTCCTAAGTCTTAACACACACCACTCGAACCTCCAACCCCTGTGGTTGAGTTGAAAGGGAAAGAAAGCGTTATACTACTAGTTGGGAAAAGAGTCAGGCTGTTGTTCATCGAAGGAGGAGGCTATGGACGCCGGAGACGACGCCGTGGCTGTTCACGTGTCCACGACGGGCCTGGGCGACTGCGGGCTGGTGTTCTACCACCTGGACGAATCGGGGTGGTCACGGAGAGTTTTTAGCAGACCGGGGTGATTGTTTACAAAGGTTTTGCACAACTCTCACTGCTGACAGCTGCAGAATTGAACTCCCTGGTCTCTGAGTGTTCGCTTAACCAGAAACTCCCCAACCCGGAACTGGAACAGCTCAAATGGCGCATTTCGATCCATTGCTGTATGCTCATTGTCATCGTTTTCCATTCAACAAATAATGATTTACCTGCTTTTCGTCAGAAATCAAAAGGGAATCCGACATTTATATTCACATTCTGGATCAAAGCTACTTCAGTAGCTGCGACCACGACCACATGCAAATGTAGAATGATTTTGAGAACGTGTCTCGACAGAGCATTTGCGCTACAAAGAAGGGAAAATAATGTTTCTATACTAGTAAAAAAGCCCTTAACTAATAATATGAGTTCAAAAGTGCCCAAATGAATAAGCTTATTACAAGCTCTCTCTCCAGTGAACAAATATTAGTCGTTAGGCATACCAAGTAGTTATTAAATACACTTCGTTACCCCTTCCTATCCAATTGACTTTAGTGTCCCAACTGGTTACTGATTCAATTCTCGAGTGATGCCACCCTGAGTTCTATTCTTTACGGCCGTGCACCTAGGTTTTTTTTTTGCCAAGTTGCATGTGCTCGTTTTTTTTTTGCATGGCGACAACTGCGCACGTAGGAAGGCGGAAGGAGCGGCGTCGACCGGCTGGGACGACAATGTTTTTATGGGAGCTCGGAAGAATAGGGATTTAACGCAACGCTTCGGGACTCTCAGAAGAAAACAAGAAACATAAGGTGCCACACTTTGGGAGTTGCACTTTTCATCAAACACCAAAATAACTAATATTTGTACATCCGACTGAGTATGAGAAAAGAGTAGTATGGCTACTAGATCTAATGGTCTAGAATATTTTATACTACTTTTTTATCGTGATAGTATGTTTAGTAGTAATATATAAGTATGAGAGTATTTTAGTAATCTTAATTGATAACATTTTTAAATTAATATTAAATTTATTATCAAATATCATGAGATCG
>VSTD030000150.1:0-18816 GCA_008808055.3 Sporobolus alterniflorus | reverse complement strand
CCTTCGCCATTATTATGAGCAAGACAACAACATAGAGCTCATCCGCATGCAGGAAAGGGCCAAAGCATATCAAATAATCAACAATGAGTTACAAGACCTCTGTCACATGTCGTCTTCTTCGTTGCCTAAGCAAAGCAAAAGGCCAAGAGCTACTCTCAGAAATTCATGCATGAGTTTGTGGAGCTCACATAGGCGAAAAGCATTAGCCGCTAAAGTCCTTCGATAGGGTTTCTACTGGCATGCAGTAATTGATGATGCAACACAGCTAGTGACAATGTGTGAAGCCTGCTAGAACTTTTCTCATAGATACAAGGCACCAGCTCAGCCTTCGCAACTCATCACACCATCATGGCCTCTCCAACGATGGGGCATAGACTTTGGTGGTTGTCAGACCGTTAAGCAAAAAAGATAACTCTTCTCAAGTCCTTCTTTTCCACTGCAACGTGGATGGATGCAATTTTGAATGGACAATCAAGTAGACTGGAGAATGGCAGAATAAGTCAATGGGCCCAATATATATCAGCATCAAGTCCCTTCTTTTCCACCAGCTCAGCCTTAGCACCTCATCACACCATCATGGCCTCTCCAACGATAGGGCATAGACATAGTAGGCAAATTAACTCCAACTTAGGGCAACTTTACCTTCGCCATCATAGCTATTGAGTACTTCACCAAGTGAATTGAGGCAAAGCATGTCACTAATATAAGCTCTGCGACAATCAAGAGGTTTTTTAGTAAAACATCATTTGCCGCTTCGGTGTTCCAAAAGAAATCACAGTCGACAATGACATGTTCAAGGAATTTTGCCATCAGATAGGGACCAAGGTAGCCTTCACCTCGGTGTACCAAATGCAATCCAATGGTGTAGTAGAGGGAGCTAACACCTTGATCTTTGAAGCAACCAAGAAAATCCTCGGAGGTGGGAAAAAAGGCAAATGTGCTGAAGTAATGCTGAAGGTGATTCGGAGTCACAGCACATCAGTCGTTAGGGCAACAAACTTTTCACCATTCCAGTTGTTGTTCGGAGCTGAAGCAGCAACAACAGAAGAAATCAAACACAAAAGCTCACGTGCAATGCCAGGGGCCAAATCATGTCCCATCGAAGTCGAAGACAAAGACTTGTTATAATTAGACAGACTCAATGCAGTAATCAACCTACAAAAATACCAAGCGGAAGTGAAGGCGTGGAGAGACATGAAGGTGAAGCAAAGAACCTTCAGTGTGGGAGATTTAGTTCTCCTATGGAGCCTCTGCACAGAGAGCTCAGGAAAATTGGAGTCAAAGTGGGCTAAGCCATACATGGTTACAGAAAACTCGAGACTAGGGGCATATCGCCTCTCAGAATCGCAAGGGTCTCGTGAGTTATAAATGAGCCTTTGTAGTAGATTGTAGCCTAGCAAGTTTACTTTTTAAGGCTCATACTCTTTTTCTCATAGGGGAAACCCGTGATGGTGTGAGATTTTTAACTAGGAGGAGCCTATGTATCATGAAGCCATAATAAAAGCTTCCTTCCCCAAGAACATTGAGCACATGATCGAAATAACTAACAAGGTTAGCTTAGTATTCGACAAGCGTATAACAAAAATCATGGAGCCACAACCGATCATGCGTGCTGTAGACCCTCCACTCATTGGCTCAGCCTTTGTACAAAACAAAATGAAGGCTCAATCTCTTGAAGACCTCCGATAAAAAAAGAGGCTTTGTCATTTCAAGAATAAGAAACACACCCTTTAAAGAATAAAGGGTTCAACCTCCGATGAAAAAAGAGGTTTCAACGTTCCAAAAATGGGAAATGCATCATTCACAGAAAAGGGATTTAGGGGGGTGTTTGTTTATAGCTTTTTGTCGTTTTTTCATTAGCTTTCAGGAGATCTAAAAACTGAATGCCCCTGAAAATGAGAAGCTGAAAGGACCTTTTCATAAGCTTCTCAGCTTCTCGCTTTCGGGGCCATCCAACTTTTGAATCTCTCAAAAGCTAATCCACAAAAGTGATGAAAAACTGAAACAAACACCCCCTTAGCCTCCAATGAAAAAAGAGGCTTCCACGTTTCAAGACTAAGAAATGCACCCTTTAAAGAGTAAAGGGTTCAACCTGCGATGAAAAAAGAGGTTTCAGCATTAAAAAAAATGGGAAATGCACCCCTCAAAGAAAAGGAATTTAACCTCCAATGAAAAAGGGGGGTTCGGCTACACCGCCAATGGCAAAGAGGTCTCGGCATTTCATAAACGGGGTTTTTACTGCCACCGTCAAACAACACAAACATACGTCGCATCGTCTAGCAAAATGCCAACCTTCTATGAACATGAAACACTAACCGGCAGCCTTCATTCCACTCAGTTTGCACCAAGGCGAACCAATAAACAAAATCAGTTGTCCTCAAGGGGCTCAGTAAAAACACAACAAAGACGTTGCAACTCGCTCAAAGGCAAAACAAGTAGAACAAATGATATACTAATTACTATCAACATTTACAGCCTCCTGCTTTACAATCATTCCCATGGCTAAAAATTGTTCAAGTATAATTTCCCACTCGCTATGCTCCATTCCAGTTGAAAGCAAATATCGCCTTTCAAGGAATGAATTTCTAATCTAAGGCGGGAGATCCTCGGAGGCCCCTGCCTCAGAATCCACTAAAATCTTTTTAGCTTTATCTTTTGCGGAGGCGCCACCACATGTTTTCTTCGGAACAGACTCTTGTTGTCATGCCTGCCAGAATGTAGCATCCTCGCGTGGAGCCTTTGAATCTACTACAACCTTCCCTTTTGCTTTCGTCTCACCACGGACAAGCAATGCGATGAGGAAGCATGTAGACGACCACACATTGCGGTTGTGGTAGCATCCCCGTCTCCAACACCCTCAACACTATCGATCTCGGGCCAAAGATCAGCTATACTCACACTTGATGACCTCCACGGCATAACACCTCCGCATGCACCATGAGTGGAGCCTTCCCAGAGACAATTGGTATGGACTACTAGAAGGAATTTCAATAATACAACATGAAGGGCGTTCAAAATATTAATATCTGAAGCCTGCTCAGGTCCTGAGTCACGCGGAGCCTGCGCAAATCAAACACACCATTTAAGTTACAATGCATCTAATTCATCAGCGCGTTACAAAAATATGCCCCACCTTCACACCTCGGGCTCTCGATCGTCTTGGACGGTATCCTGCACCACATCCTCTACGTCTTGGGCCATAGTCACATCCTTGTCATGAGCAGTCGCAGGATCGTCATTGCGGTCTTCGGCGTTTCCACCCTGATCCCCACCTCCAGTGCCGCCATCATCCTCCACCTAAAACAAAATCCCAGTAATCAGCAAACTGTTGGAGGAATAGATTGCGTATAATTGTTGGTTGTATTGCATTGTGTCTCTCGGCCGGTATATATAGAGTACAAGAGTCTTGAGGGGCAAGTCACCTCTGGATACATATGGTAGTCTACTATACATAATATCTATCCTACCAAATATATCATGACATATATGACAGTCTATTATACAGAATATATAGCCTACTAAATATACTCTAACATCCCCTCACAGTCACAGCGGGAGCACCACAGATGGTGAGACTGGAGAATAAGTCGAAGGTAAAATCCGACGAACTAACATCCCTCGCAGTTACAGCGTCGTGATGGCGCGTATGCTGTGACTGTAGCAGAAACCGGTGAGTACCACATGCAGATGATAGACCTTTGATGCTGAGGTCGAGGTGGTCGTGGTCATCGAAGTCGTGGAGGGGGGGGTGGTAACCCGAGTAGGGTGGCAGCCAGGTAGAGGCAGCGGCGTCGTCGTCAAAAAGGACTTGACCACAAGCGTCGCTGTTGCGATATGGAGGGCGCATAACAGCAACCTCGTCCTTCGGAGGGGTCGACGTTCGGACGTCGATGGACGGCAGGGCGCCGTAATCCCGATCAGTGATCAGGTAAAACAAAGAACCAAGCACAGGCCCACAGCCGTTGATCCTGCATGTGCTCAAACAGCAGCGACGTCGTTGTGGTCGATGCTGCGGACTGTAGCTCCGGCAGTGGTGGATCGGCGTAGCTGCGGCCTGATCAGTGCGGCGGCTGGATCGGGCGGCGGCAGCCGAATCAGCACAGCAGCGGCGTGGATCTGGCGTAGGGGCGGTCGGCTGATGCGGGAGAGGTGTCCTAGCACGACATGACAACGACGGGGGCGTCGGCGACGGTGGGAGTGGAACTGTGTGGGAGGCCAGTGCCGGTGGCGATCAGACAGAGAGCTTTGATCTACTGACGACTTGACTCGACGGAGCGGCGGCTGGATCAATAGGATCGTCCATCTAACCAGGGGCGCAACCCCCGGTGGAGTCAAGATCGATCTCTCCGAGGGTGGCGCGGACGAAGGCAGTGGAAGACTTTTTGGATCAGAACCTAATCGGATATCATGTAGGAAGAATAGATTGTGTATAATTGTTGGTTGTATTGCATTGTGTCTCTCGATCGGTATATATAGAGTACAAGAGTCTTGAGGGACAAGACACCTCTGGATATATATGGTAGTCTACTATATATAATATTTATCCTATCAAATATATCCTGACATATATGGTAGCCTATTATACATAATATATATCCTACCAAATATACTATAACAAGTTCTACCTCAGTTGTATTAATGCATGTTTGAAATAACATTTTTCTCACAACTGAGTGAAATGTTACCAAATATAAAATATATAAATGCAACTAATTCATCATAAGAAAAGTTTTGAGCAGAAAGAATTAACAACAGCTGGACGTCTCTCTAGGTTTCAGGGTGTTGTTTCCACCATCATCAGTGTCAAGAAATTGATGTTCATACATCTGCATCTTGTGTTTTAGGCATCTAGGGGAAAGGTCTCAACATGTCCTCTTTGCAAAGCCAGTTTTGCATGGATCAGTAAGATGGACGAGGCTGGCACCTCTGATCAGAAGATATACTCACAGACTATCCCTTCTGAACCTTCTACGAACATTTTCATGTTTGGCATTGAAGGCTATGACTTTTCTCGGTCAATGGTAAGAGTCTATTGCTTCATACTCATTTGGGTTTGTATTTCTTACCAATCCTGTACATCAACCATTGTGTAGGCTGGGCAAGGAGCGTGCTACCAGTGCCACTGCCGAGAACCCGAGGAGCTTCTTCAGAGCTGCCACGTCTGCAAGTCGCAGTGGGTACATACGTACTGCCTCGATCCCCCACTGTTGCCATGGACATGCGTGCATTGCAGAGATCTGCGGATGCAGTATTATCGTTATCGCTAGTCTGAATTGTAGAATTTGTTCATTACATAAAACATAGCCATTTGTACAATTTGTTCATTACCAGAAGGCTTCTTAAGGTTGAAGATGAATTTGCATGTGAAGATATGTCTGCATCTGGTAATTTCATCCAGACTTGTCAATTGGTGAAGATTCTCAGAGTGAAGAACAAATAAATTGCAGTGTGTTTGTCAGTTGGCATCAACAGCAGTTTGTATTATAAAATATTGACTGCTAAAGAGATAAACAAAGAAGAGAAGAGTAACGATTTTGGACTCAATTTAAAATTAAACTCTATCGTAATACGCAAGTTAGCTCATTAGTTCGTCTCCATGACAGGCCAGTTTCTATCCTCTATTTATGAACTGAGTCAGATAACTCTAGAACTCCATAGTCTGGGACGATTAATTCAAATCGCAGAAATGGTTGTATGGACAAATGGTTACCATGTCGGCACGTTGAAATATGTTAAAACCCTACCAAAACACACCAACTAAGCTGCATCATATTTAACTCTAATGGGAGGGGAAATGCTAAGTGACGGAATACCATAAGAGTGCAGACCACTAATAGCCATAGGAATATGACAAAAAAATACTCCATCTATTCTTAAATTATTGTCTCAATTTTTTAAGTTGTGTTTGATAATTGTTAAGAATCAATTATTATAATATTGATTACAGAATGAAGTGGAGCCCATTGAGTTTAGTGGGCCCACTAAGCCCAAGATGAACAATGCTTCATCGCCAAGGAACCTCCAGAACGGTCTCTTCTGAACCGACGCCGGCAGCGTACGGCGCATCTGTACGTTGCGAAGTAGTTCCCCGTGTACATATATAAATAGAACCAAATAGATCAATAAAGAGAAAGAGATTCATTTGCTTTACTTTGAGTTTACTTTTCACAACACGTGAAGAGAATTTTGTAGTCAATACACTTGAATGAGTGGAGGTACCAAAGAAAAACACTTCGGCCCCTTCTACTAAGAAGAGGGGGAGGACAGAAACCACTAGAAAAGATACCGCTTCAGAAAAACGAATGAGAAGGAGAAATCAAAAGCTCCTAGAAAATCTAAAAATGTGGTTCAACCAGAAGTTGAACAATACCATTCGAATGCAGATGATCCATAGTCTAGTTTCCAAGCACGCTATACAAATGAGGCTAGAATATCAGAAATTTCTGACAACCTCGTATTAGGGAATCATGAGGTGTCAAAGGGAATAGAAGAAATTTTCATTAATTATACTAGTTCTAAAAAAATGTATGATCGTAATATAACTATTGCAGATCTATGCTTCTCAACTATCATTGCTGAAAGTTTCTAAAAGTGCATCTAGGCCCCTGTGTGGGTTTTGAAGGATTGTGAGAAACCAAGTGGTCAGTTCTTTGGTTTGACTGTGATGAGTTATTGACTTGATGATGTTTGAATTCGAATCTGGGATAGTTCATTGTTTTACTTTTATCCTTTGTTTCATGTGGAGAATTATGTTTGTTTGTCTCGTGGTGTGCAAGTGCCAAGTGCGGCATGGCGCGCAGTGATGAGGATCATGGTAAGAGTAGGAGACTTGGTGTAGAGAACTAGGGATGGTCGCACAGATCGGGTACTCGATGGCCGGACGATCGGGAGGTCGGGTGACGCCGTGTGCGGTTTGTACCATGCACATAAAGACGAGAAGCGCAAGTTTCTTAGTTGAGCCTCAAAACCAAGGTCGACGGTTTGTGAGTGGTTTGACATCAAAACCACTCGGACGGGTTTCTCTGTTTTGGCCTCAAAACCAGTGGTGACTGTTTTCTCTGGTTTGGCCTCAAAATCGGTGGCTCGGGTTTCCTGGTTTGGGCCTCAAAATCACCGCGACGATTTCTTGGTTTGGGCCTCAACCAAGCATGTTTTGATTTATCGATTGTGCCACAAAACCGATGAAGGGAGGACGACGTGTGACACGCATTGAGATCTGGTGGCGATATCGCCCGGACCAGTTGAGGTGGTAGCGCGCACGGCCTGGAGTGCTATCGATCGCTCGAGCCGGTTGAGGTGGTAGCGTGCACGGCCTAGAGCGGTACCGATCAGTACCATCCACACTGGGGCTGGACCAGTTGATACCGGCCGCTACTGGCGCAAGTGGCCCATAGCGAGGAGTTATCACATGATTGGTCCATGTTTTTCAGTTTAAATTCAAAACTAGCCGCTTGATTTCAAAAATACCGGTTTTTATCATTAGAGCTCAAAAAATTCCAAAAAATATATCAAAATTCATCCCCATCATCCTATAAATACCTCCCCTCCACAGTTTGAGCTCATTTCACACATATTTCCTCCCATTTGCACTCTGTTCTCCACTCTACGCAATGTCGAACAATTGAAATCCGGACTTACAAATGTGGTGTGACTTTCTCAACATCCCGACTTCGCAAGCTCTCGTTCCCAATGGGTTCATCGATGCCTCTCTGCTCCATCGCCGATCCAATGCTTCACCAGCATCAGCACCAACACCAACACCAACACCACCTCCACCATATCCATACCCTCCACCTTTGGCCCCTCCTTCGATAGGCGCTCCTCCACCTCCACCATATGGATACCCGTCAGATCCATACCCTCCTCCTCCGGCAGCTAGTTCAACGGGCGTTCATGCTCCTCCAACATATGCATACCCTCCACCTCAACCTATTCGCTCTGGAGTCGGTGAACACTCGGGTGGAGGGGAAAATACCTCCCAAACAACTCAAGCTCCGGCAAGGAGTAAGAAAAGAAATGAGTGGACATGCGGGGATAAGAAAATTTTGGTAGGTCTCAATTTCATCCTTTTGTTGTCGTTCTTTTGACTATTATCTTGTACTTACAAATTAATTTTTCAGATTCATGCTTGATTGATGCGTTTCGTGGATTGCGTTGAAGACAACACTAAGCCTGGAGCAAAGTTCTATGGTGTCATAACTGACACCTACAACAACACCATTGACGTGCACCATCAACGAACTCGGAAGAATCTAAAAGACCATTGATCCACCTACAACAAGTAAGTGTCCATGTTCAATCAAATCTACAATCAAGAAATTTTCCCACAGGCAAAGCGGAGCCGACGATGTCATGGTTCTCAAGACCGTAAAGGAGTGGTACAAGAATATGATTGGATGCTCTAAATTTAAACACTTCCACTGGTGGGAGGCTGCAAGACGCCAACCCAAGTGGAGAGCAAAGTCCGATATCTCCTCTACACTTGATCCATGGGTCTCCTCGAGTGACCATACGACTAAGGATGAGGTGACTCATCCTATGGATCAGGATAGAGCCAATGCAGTAGTGCGGAAGGGAAATAGGTAATACTAGAAAAATGATTTATGGTCACACATAATATTTTTCTATGATATCAGCTAATAATTTCATCTGTCACTAAATATAGACTTTTATTTTTTGTATCAGCTATTTTAAACAACTGACACCAAAAATATAAGTATTTTGGTGCCGGTTGTTTATGACAGTAGTCACAGAAAATAAATCTTATTTTTGATGATGATTGTCTTACAAAACTGAGACAAAAATACATATTTTTAATATGTTTGATTGCGAGGTTCAACAAATTTTGAGAGGGGCGTGCGCCTGTCTGTGCGGACCAAAAAACTTATACAAAAACATTTACTGTCCGTGCTCCGCGTCCGCTCCGTGTGCCTCCAAAATATCTAACCGATCACGTTCTTCTCTCTCGATTATTCTTTGCCTCACGTTCTCTCTCTCGTTTATTCTCTTCTCTCTCATTTCTTCTCTTCTCTCTCGATCTGCTACTCACCAATTCCGAGCTTGAGAGCAGGGGGCATCTCGGCCCGAGGAACGCCGCGCACCAGCAGCCTCCTCCGCTCTGCGACATCTGCGAGGTTCGTAAGCAATTCTTCTTTTATTTTAATCGGTGCTCTCTGCTCAGGATTCTACTCTAATTGTGATGACCAAGTAGAGCTGATATTTCTTTGTTGGATATGGATTGATGCAGGAGAAGAGGGGCCTCTTGCCCTGGAGACGATCCTGTACTGCAACTGTTCGGTGCACACGGTTCCTGCTCACCAGCGTGCTCGTCTAGGGAAGAAGGAAGAGGGGGCCCCGGCTTGGGCATGGCGCGGCGGCAATGCTGGAAGAGAGGGCGCACGATCGACGGCCTACTCCGGCTTGACAGTGATGGCGAGGGCTTCAAGGCACGAGGACGGCGACGACCAAAGGCGCAGATCCGGTGGCGGCGACTCCAACACGGTGGCGAGGCGGCCGTAGAGTCCGTGTAGGGCCCGGGTCCGACGGGCTTAAACCCGGCCCTGCTATTTTTTTATTTTCGAGAATTTCTTTTCGTTCGCTTAAGTAACCGATATCATTAATAAAAAAAATTTAAAGTGAGTTTTCTTTGTAGTAGTGAGTGGTGTGATGTCTATTTTAAATAAGTTAATTACCTCATTTGCTAAGGTGCAGAAAGCAGTGAAATAAGCTTAAGAAATGTTCCATTATGAATATGGATGAGGAGAAATTACAGACTCATCATGAGACATATATACTTATTCAAAAAGATCTCGAATTTACCTAAGTAAATGAGGCGACTTTTGAGGATAAGGATAATAAGTAGAATCTATTGATATATGTTGTAATTTTAATTTATATGTGTTGTAATTTAAATTAGCATGTGTTATAATTTTAATTATTATGTAATGTATTTTTAGTTATAATTCAATTTATTTTTTTAAATTCATTGTCGACAAAATAAATTTTATAATAGCTGACTGAGAGAAGATTAACATGACTGATACTGATGTAATTATAAACTGAATACTGTAGCTTAGTGTAATCTATTGCTGAAGTACTGATGGTCGAGAGAAAGAAAGAAATCTGATCAGACATAATGGAGAGGGAGACAGTGCAACCCACCAGTTACTCCTGAAGTATTGTCCCTTTTTTTGCGAAGAAAAGTCTTGTCTAGTGGTGACTGTTAACAAACGCATTATTCTTGGTGTTATGCGCCACATATGTAATCTTGCCTCCATGCCACTTTGCTCAGATCGTAGCTAATGTGTTTGCAACCTTTATACAATGATGAATTTAATAAACATAAAATAAACAGAAATGAAATTATTATTAGCCTTGAAATAGTATTTATCAACTGGCGTTAGTTTCATGTGTTCTCTGTCTGTCTGTATATGTGATGTAGACGTATTGATGTTGTTATGTCCAGGTAACATACAGCTGACATACATCCTCAATCATACATTAATTGATACCAGAAGCATTTGGAAAGATGGACAGAGTAATACTGGAACCACCAGTAGAAAAGGCAGCACGACCTACGTACGTGTCCTCTGCAGTGTCCACGTACGATAGATGGTATTGAGTGGACAAACAATACCCTGTACTGTAGCTGGTGTAAAATACTTTTGTACTTTTATTATAAAGCAAATCTTTGCATCCAGTAGAAAATTAAGAAGCTGGATAATTATTTTTAAAATGAAGAATCAACTTAACGGCGATCATAGTCGCATTCTCTCAACATGAAACAGAAAGGACATCCATATATATAAACACCACAGCCAAAAAAATCCTGATCAGTTGCAATGTTTCACCGGCTGTGTAGCGCACTAATTGAACAAATTATACATGACGTGGGCAGCACACCGCCGCGTCAAAAAAAAATCTTTCACAACCCACTACAAAATCATGAGTTTACAGTATTTTTATAGTTTTTAGAATTAGACTTACTTTATAATCTTAGAATAAGAGAAATCATTATTAGAAAATGAGTCTAATTCTAAAAACAATGAGAGGTTTTAAACTCAGAGATTTATAATCGGGTTGTAAATAAATTTTTTTCCACTGTGCCACCATAATTCTCATATCTTTTAAGCTCACAGTTATGCAGCTCGTGATGGTGTCTGCACGCATAATTGATGCATGTATTTGTACCAACCGGTCAAGGACTAATCCGTCATGCACGCATCGTCGGCGGAGGGGGCTTGCAACGCCGGCGTGGTGGTGGCGGAGCATAGTGCCGTGAGCGCCCTGAGGAGCACGACCTGGGCCCGGAGGCGTGCGATGTAGTCGGCGGTGCGGAGGAGAAGGCTCCCCGCGGGCGCGTCCTCCCCGCCGGGCACCAGCCGCCGCAGCTCCCGCACCTTCCGTCGGAGCGCCGCCCTCGCCGACGCCGACGCCGGCCTCCTCCTCCTCCCACCTCCGCCGCGCCCCCTTTGCTGCTGAGGGCGCCTCTCCATTATTTGGTACAGTACTACGTACCTCCCTTGTCACGTAGCTGCGAGCGTTGAGGCCGGGTTATATATAGAGGCGGGGCACATGCATGTGACGTGTGGAGGGAAAGGCCAGCGCGAGCGAGTGGTGTCGTGGTTCACCACAGGCCGGCTTGGACGCCACGTCTCGTCGTGATCGCGCTGGCCGCACGTGCGTGACAGCTGTTCGCTTCGAGAGTGATCGCCGTCGTGATTATTAAGCGGCATTATTATCTGCCTGCCATGGGATTGGAGAATTATATTATCTGCTGCCCCTGCTTTACGGGAGTGAGGAAGCGGACAAATGTGATCTCTCCGTGCATGGTCAGTGGATGACAGGTAGGATAACACCCGGCTGCATGCTCTGGGCAACGCTAGCTTGAGGCATGTTTGTTTCTGTTTTTCATCCGAATTTTTTAAAGAAAAAGCAGAAATAAACAGCGTACAATAAAACTATTTTTTTAAATATTGAAAACAAGCTTCTGAAAAAATAAACTAAAATCTAAAAAGCTCATCTAGAACTGTTTTTCATACTTTTATGTGTAGAAATGATAAATATATATTATAGATAAAAGACAAACATCTAAAATCAAACAGTCAACTATTTAACTAGTCATCAGTTCAATTTTTTTGAAATCTTAAAAACATAAGCACAAATAAACAGGACCTTAATATAATTCCCAACCAAACCACACATTGTGACTTCTTGACTCTTGGAGAAAAATGAGAACATGCTTTGGTGGGCCAGCTGCATGCATTTATTTAATTTAGACTGATGATTGTTCATCATAACCTGGGCCCCAATGACTAAGGTAGTCATACTCCTGCCAGAAGGCAAGGAACACCAGTAAGGCCCTATGTAATAACCTCCGTAATGTTTTTTGTTACCGACAAAAGGTCATGAGTGAAAAAAACTACGTAATGATTGGTTCAAAGCAGACAATAATGTAGGAAATACCAACATATGAAGAGAACCTGTCAAGCCACGCATTTGCTTTCATGCCAGGTACTGGCGTACAGAATCCATGTAACCTCACATGCATACGGATTGCGACATGCATGAACACAAAACATCCACCGCGTCGACAAAAATATGTTGGGCCCACCGCATTTGGATCATCCAATCAAGGGGCATAAGCCTCCTATAGCTAGATATCAATTATTTTGGGCATACAATTCATTGCTTGGTATAGATCCTGAGTACTTGACTTTATTTAAAACATACTTTCATAAGATTTTTACAACACAAGTATTGTAATCTAATACTAGGTACATATATTAATACTATTGAAAGAAGGTTCATCAGACGACTTTCTTCTAAGTTCAAAAAGTGTACAACCATCTGCATGTTTCATTCAAACAATACTAATAGACTAAACATAAAAATAACTATAAGTAAAACATACTCTCTCCGTTCTATTTTAATTGTCATTTTAACATTCATTTTTTGTGTCCAAATTCCACCAATACTTCTTTCTCTCTTCCCACCACATCTATATCTTTATCTCTCTCTCCTCTCCGTTTTCTGTACAACACTCATTTTTTCATTTCTTCACAAGTTTCCATGAACAAATAAAGAAGAAAAGCAGCATCAGACCAGATCTATCTATCTGATATTTCATCGTGTCAAAGACTTACAGCAACTATTCCCAAAGGCTTGGAGTGCTGCTACTTTTCTTTCTCACAAAGCACCTCCTATCTTCCCCGCTGTGGTTAAAACAAAAAAAAAATAAGTTGGCGGAAAACATAAAAATAAGATGCATGTCAGAATAAGATATAGAAACATGTGTTTTCATGTAGACAACAGAATAAAAAACTTGCAGTAGTCCTCTTACTGAGAGGGATCATAGGCAAATCTTAAATTAGCACTACAGTAAATTGCTAAATCTAATAAGTCAAAACCCTAGTAGATAAGGCACAAACCCTAATCACTAGAGTTTGAGCCTTATCTACTAGGGCTTCGGCCTAAGTAGACAAAATGTAGTAGATTAGACTAATCTATGATGGGATCATCGTAGATTAGTTAATCTACAAAGGTGGACGTGGAGTGTCATATGTTAGTCACACCCGTCGTTCACCGGATCATCGCCGCTAATCTACTAGGTCTACCTAGACCCTAGTAGATAAGCCCTTTATCTACTAGGTCTTGGGCTGGACCATCATAGATAACATAAACTAATCTACTAGGGCCCAACTAACCCTAGTAGATAACACAGACTAATCCACAAGGACATAGCCCCTAGCCCTTGTAGATTAGCATGTAATTTATTTTTATAGAAATAGGATTCACTAGTTGCACAACTGGAAATTCAAAACCACATTCACATCCATACACAACATAATTCATCACATATCCATACTGTCGGGGTCTAGTACCCTGGGTACCGCGGGCCGTCGGTTACAACCCAAAATTCTGGATACGACCGGTTCCCTCCAGTAGCAAACGGTTGAGGAACCATACACTCCGTATCAGATACGTCCCCACCATTTCTGGCTGAAAAGGAGGGGCCACAAACCTAAAAAAAAATAAACTCGGGAGCAATCCGCGCCATCTCTCTTCCTCATTATGGTAGCTTCCAGGAGCTTCCAGTATCACGTAGATTTTACCAGGCGTCAGCGTCTCAGGAAGTAGTGGCATTTACTACTTGGTACAATGGGACATGGCCATAGGTTCCACGCGCGCCTAGCAACAGGTACTCGAGTAGGAATCCATCCCATCGTTGTCTGACATAGCGACTCTACCAAGGGTACATGCATAATCACCACGATAACTCTGACATCGAATAAGCATGCCCTGGTAAAGGCGAGCTTCTCCATGTAAGATTCGGTCTCACAGGTACTCGGACGGTCAACACCACGTCAAATATCCAGACCCAGGGGCTTCGCACCCACGGAAAGGGGCCACCGCCCACTCCCAAGCGACGGGATAGGACAGCGCATGTTCGGCAGCACAGTCCCCTAGTCTGCCATCCGCAGGCAGTAGGACAATGCATGGAGCAGGCTAGCCCGTCCACATCGGCCCCCATGTGGGAAGACTTACCAACCAAGTAGACCATCACCAGGCATGACAGCACCAAGAACCGTCCCAGACACCCTCTACCTCAGCGTTTGAGAACCGAGAAAAACACCTGTGAAGCCCCATCCAACCTCTAGGGACCGACATTCTTAGTCTTTGGACCCACTGGTCATGTAACTTAACCCTGATTGTAAAGTAACCGAACTATATTTAGCGGACCCCTGAGTGGTCTATAAAAGCCCCCTACCCTTCAAGCTGTGGGTACGAGATCCATTTTCCCTTTTCACCACGTGAACTTATCGAACTCTTTGCTCACCCCTTTGTAACACATGTTCATCTACAATATCAAATTATTGGGCGTAGTGCTATTACCTCCGAGGAGGGGCCTGAACCAGGATAGATCATAGTATGCTTCATAGTTTGCATGACCACCTCGGAATTGGAACGTGTGATCTTGACCACCCGGTAATTTGCCGGTGCAGAAAACACTAACAGTTGGCATGCTAGGTAGGGGGATTTGCAGTGTGCTTTTCCTTTAGATGTTTTGAAGGTTCATTCTACCTGAACTTGCCATCGCCACTAGTGACATCTACCGGTCCAGCACCGAGCTCACCCAAGATGAGGCCATCTGCTTTGAGGGCCTCAAGTTCATCACCAACCCATCTGACGACCAGAGTCTATTGCCCAAGGGGAGCGACTCAAGCACCGTATTTGTGGGCATGGTCCGTAGCGGGTTGCCATCACTGCACGCCATCTTTGAGGAGTCACCCAAAGATGATGACTTGGCCTCGAGTGATGGAGGGAGCTCCGACTTTCCTATCTCTTGGGAGTGCAATGTGGTGGCCTCGGCCATCCCCATCGCTACTATGCCACCGCTGGAGGAAACCCCGATGCTTCAGACCAACCAGCGGTGCCACAGTGGAACGCCATTCCTCAGCCGGATATCGAACTCCTCCCCAAGTGACTGCTAGCCTACCAGGAGGAACGACGACGTCCTCTGTAGGATGACATTGAACGCGGAGCCGTGCGGCTACCGGACAAAATCGATGGCAAGCGAGCGGCCATTGAGGCCAGGCTGGCCGACCTACACCAACGTGAGTCCGCGCTTAGGGTGGATTGGGTCATGACAATCGACCAAGAGGGGCGGTGGCTTCCCACCTTTGCCAGGGCCAGCCAGAACGTGGTTGTCACAGCCGCGCTCCTGGATACACTACCCAAGCCCTCAACCGACGGGGTGGGTGAGGTGTATCAGTGACTAAAGGACATCCTTGGCATCGTGCCACATAGCAGGCAGAGAGATCCATACAACATCGGGTCGAGGCCTCCATGTCGACCCTCGACCGTTCGAAGGCTGGGGGCAATGGGTCACCCAAGATGTTCTAGAGGCAAGAACGACCTCCTTGCCGACACGATCTTTAGCCCACAAACGGTTGGGTCATCTAGGCTTTCGGTCGGAACCCCAGGTGTGTCGGCAGCACCCACCTCCTAGGGGGCGATGATGCATAGTCCTAGTGCCGCACGTGGAACCCATGCCACGGATTCTGAGATGATCATGAAGGACATAGCCTCAGCCCCAAAGGGCCTGGGCCGATAGCATTTAGAAGCGTCGTGCGTGATGCTCGCTTCCCAAAGTGTTTTCAAGTGACAAGCAATGTTGCCAAGTACGATGGTAAATCTAACCCCCAGCGTCTGGCTGGAGGACTACCGGCTTGGTTGCAAGGTGGGTGGGGCGGACGATGACCTTTTATCATCAAGTTCCTCCCCATCTACTTGGCCGACTCCGCTAGTGCCTGGTTGGATCATCTACCGAGAAACGTCATCGATAGCTGGGAGGATCTCCAAGAGATATTCGCCGGCAATTACTAGAGCACGTACTTGCATCATGCAACCCCTAGGATTTAAAGGGCTGCCGGCAAAAGTCAGGCGAGTCCCTCCGAGATTACATTCAGCATTTCTCATGAAAGTGCCATGAGCTCCCAAGTGTGGCTGATGCCGACATCATCTCAACGTTCTGGGATGGCATGACATGCCGCACCTTGGTGCACGAGCTCAGCCATGAACAACCAAAAACTACCAAGGAGACACTCGACACGCCTATGGCGAGGAGGTGGTTGGGGCCGCTTTCATCCTAGGCAACACGAAAGTAGCCGCTAGTGGTCACCAAGCGGCACCATCTAAGGCCACCTCCAAGAGCGTTAGGAAAGGCATGAAGTGCAACAAGAAGGGGCAGAAGTAGTGCCCCGGGCACATCGCCGTTGTGGCTAGCGACGATGGTGGCAACGAGAAAGCTGACGACTACCCTGTATGTCGAGGCTGCCAAACGTGGTTTCAAGCACTAGACACGACCACCCAAGGACCATTTCGAGAAGATTCTCAAAGAGACCTATCCAAATCACTCATACCATATCAAGCACCATGATGAGAAACTTCATGACATCGGGAGCCTTCTCCAAAGGCGGGAAGCCTGGGGGCGGGGAGGACCTAGGCAAGAAGGATGCATCACTCATTCCTGGACAGGCGGAGGTCATGACAATTTTTGACTGACCCTGTCCCAGCCCTGGGGACGCTATGTGACTAGGTAAGTATCGGGTCCCCTACTTGTTGTGATGGGGGACCCGAGCGATGGCAGGTCAGGGAAAACATGACCTGCACCAGACCCAAATCCTTGTCGCGTGAAGGATCGCGACAACAAGCCTAAGAAAGTGGAAGCATCGTAGACCTAGGATTCTTAGCATATTTACATACAAGAGTTAAACAGAAGACTAGGGCAGGACAACCAGAGGAGGCAACGATAGGAAGCGGATGACACCTAATCTCAGGGACCGTGGCCAGAGGCATTAAGGTTGGTGCTGACCTTAGCCAGGGCCTTCTCAGAGATCTTTGCCTTCTCCTCCTGCGCAGCGAGGGCCTCCTCCCTTTGCATCAACTCCTCCTCCTGTGCTAGAAGCTACTCCTACAGTTCTTTAGCCACCGCTGCCGCTGACACCGCCGCAAGGGAGGAGGAGGGGGAGGGGAAGGAAGAGGCTTGCATAAAGCCAACATATGAGATCAACGACACATCAGGAAATAGGGTCCAGCCACCGTCATAAATGGTTGAAACCCTACCTGTCTAGCATGAACGCCCAGTGGGAGCCTGCCACCATTGTCATCCAGTGAGGCGGCGGTGATCGGCTGCCATGGCTAGAACCCTCGCTCCAAGGGCGCTTACTGCAATTGTCACCATGAGCCATCCTCGGGCGAGAAGGCTAAGGTGGCTGGGAAGGCAAAGACAAGGAAGGGCACTACTGCTCTTGCTCAAAGAAAGTTGTGAAAAGGCAAGATGAGAAAATCGATGTCCGATACGCTGCTATTTATACTACCAAATAAACTAAGCGACGACCGCTCATGAACCGCGCCCGGGATCGTATGTCGCGCGCTAAGAATCACGAGCAATTCGTCACCACAGGCAACCAACACCACTTCTACTGCCAATATGGATCAGGCCCACTAGTCAGCCATGGAGATCAACCCCACGCATGTCGACTCCCAGGGAAGGCGGACAGACGCACCCACGACGCCATGACACGATAGCGCCAGAAGAAAGCACGTGGCCCACAACTTCCCTCTCGGTCATTTCACCTTCCCCCGAGAAATCAACAACGTGATCTTCCCCCAACACGAAAAATACGAAGCACCTAAGGAATAACTACCCAATTCTTTTTCCCTTTTACCACAATACACCTCTCCCTGTCTTTGCATAAATTTCACAATGATCAAGTGCCACAATATGACTGGGCATCCCTGACCATACCCTGACACTCGAGGGCTACTGGGATTACGGTCCACTGATCGATGCTTGATTACAATCCCAATGCGGCTGGAAACCGCGTTCATTTCTTTTTTTCCTCTTAAAAAGGTTTGAGGTCCCATAGCGATTACACACGTGATGAGTCCAACAAGCACAAGGAAGAAAGAGGATGGTGTATGATCAAATCACCTCTAAATTTTGTACCACACTCATTAAGTCGAGTCCCATAGCCTACAATACAAGGACGGTTAAAACTATTACCACTACTTTCCCCCGGCACCATCAAGTGGGCTACGAGCAACTGATGGAGGGACCCATGATGACAGAGATTCCAAAGCATGGCGCATCCAGGTCCAAAAGGCCTCCAACTGTCATACCCAGTTTTTTATGCCAAAACCAAGTACTCATCGTATGCAAGACCTAGGATCAATTGTTCCACACATACGGCCAAAAGTGTTCACAGGTAACCAAATGTCATGAATAAAGTATAATTATTACATAAGTAA
>VSTD030000149.1:0-18826 GCA_008808055.3 Sporobolus alterniflorus | reverse complement strand
ACGCGGCACTTGTTGAGCGGGATGAGGAGGTGCGCGCACTGGTCGCGGTACGGCAGCGGCACGCGCGCCTCCGCCATATCTGCCTGCGTCGCGATCTGCGGCTTCGAGGAGCCCAGCTGCACGCCGGCCAACGCCGCCGCTGCCTCCATGCCTCACTCGTTCCTCTCTCTCGCCGGCGAGGTCGTCGTCTCTCCGATGGGTGGTGCGGGTTTCGTGCGCCTTGTGGTCGGACGGGTGGTGAGATCGGTCGCTTCGGATTTGGGGGCTTGGGTTTGGGCTCTGGGCCCCCGTGGCTTATTCTTTCTGAAGCTTCTGAGGTCTGAGTGTGACACTGTACCGAGCCTCTTCAAACTCAATCAATCCTCGTATGTATAGATAAAAATGGACGGAGTATTGTTTTTAAAAATTTATTACTTTAAATTGAATGAATTGAAAATTGGATGGGCTAACTATAATGAATCATACTTGTTGCGGCTGCATCATAGGGAAAAGAGAACATATCTTGTGTATATGAATTTTTTTCACATATTGTGTACATAAATTATTTTTTTTGAAAAAAATCATATTTTATTTCAATCATACCCTAATGATATATAAAAATCAAGTTAAAATTTATTATAGTTTATCTATAACAAAAAAAAGAAATTTCAAACAGATTTATCAATTTAGATCTGTCAAAAAATTATATTTTTTACTGCTCATTCATTCCTTGAAATTTTAACCTAAAATTTTATACAACAGTGGGTAGGATTGAAATAATATGTGTGATTTGTTTAAAAAATTAGTGAATTTTTTAGTTTATGTGCACGAAAATTTCATATGCACATGATACGTTATCAAGGGAAAAATATTGCATTTGACACTAGGTGATTTTTTTGGATTTTTTCTACATTATTTCATGTTTAAATTAATTCCCTCATCAAAATCGGTGAATTTACTGGATCCACCCATAGCTTCCAGCGTCCTTTCTTTTGTTCTCAAACTATATCCGCATTCAAAATATATGGCGTATACTAGCATTCAATGAACGTTTCTTTTGGAATGTCCAACCTTATAGTTCAACTGTGTTTGTTTCTCTTTTTTTAATTTTTTCGTTGTCTAAAATTTTATTGACCTTGTCAATTTTTGCAGAGTTAGGGGTTGTTTGTTAGAGCTTGAATTTCTGACAAAATACTTTTCAATTCAAAAGAATAAACTCTTATCATCATGACATCACTTTTTGAGAAACTATTTTTTCAACTTGTAGCTCCTTAGTTAATTTTAAAGAATCACTTCTCAAAATTAGATAAGAACCACTTCTCAAAAATAATAGTGTTTGATACAACTTCTCTAATTCTATATGAATCAACTCTATAAAGCTCTGACAAACGGCAAAGGGGCCTTATTTGACCAGGAAAGTAGCACATAGCACCATCTATCGTAGCTACAGATCAATTATTTTTAGTGGTTATTCCGATTTGAAAAACAGATATACTCTAAAGTGAGACTACTCAAATAGTCAAGTTCATGAATCAAAATCAAATGTAGCTTAATTCAATGCTTCAATACCGCAAAGGTTTCTTACACAAATACGTACAGTGAATCCAGCCGAGCATGCCACTTCTCGAAGGTTCTAACATGAAATTCGATGAGAGCTTGAGGCTAGACATGAAGCTCCCAGAAAGTGGCTGAGTGAAAGATATATGCTAGCAATCTACGAAGTAATAGCAAAGAGGCCACAAGCTTTGACTCGGCGATCATCGTACCAAATGCAAGAGTTCAAGCATTCCGTATATTGCATATGGACCTCAGCAATCCAATCTTTTTTAAAATTACAAACTTTATTACACTTTGTCGTGCCTTCACTGTCGAAGAGGCCGTCGTAGCCCCCACGCCGCGCCTCTACCATCGCCCGCCCACGCCTCTGCCGTCACCTGCCTACGCATTCGTAGATCTGGACGTCCGTCCATGCCTTCGCCCGTTCGTGTCGCCATAGAACTTGGAGCGACGAGTTTGGGGATTGGTCATCCATCGAGCTATGGTCATTGATCCCAGCATCACCGTCCTATCATCCACTTGAGGACGGTGAGGCTGAGTGTGACGATGGCAGGCAGTCGAGGATGACAAGGCAGCTCGACTCGAGGGCCGCCGCTGAAAGTTTAGGTTGTTGCCTTCGCTGCTCTATCTTTCGGGCATGACCAAAGCGATGCCCAAAATTGATCACTTGTTTGAAGCATCGGTTGGACATGGTATAGGACATGTGCAGTATCAATTTAAGACATATTTTCAGGTATGAGTCTTCTGTTGAAGTCAACCTAAGGCTGCTTCCAACGGTGGCCGCTACTGACTAGCCCGTGGTCCACCGACGCGCAGGCGGTAGCGACCGCTGCAACTGAGGTGGCAGGCTGGCCGCCCTGTAGTGCTAGAGGCCGCCTGGATCCAGTCAGTACTGACCACACGATTCCAATGGCCGGTCGTACCACCCGCCGCATAGGATTTAAATATTTTTCCTTTTTATCTTACTTTCCAAAATTCATAAAAATATAGAAAATTTTAAAAAAATATATGGTAAGTTGTAGCTGACTAATATGATTTTATTTTACTCATTTGAGTAACTCAAAAACTTTTTAAACTCAAAATTAAAAATTTTGTGTGACAATGACATAGATCACGTGGCTATAGACTAGATGTTGTAGACTGCTGCTGAAGTAATGATGACTGAGAGAAAAAAAGAAAACTGATATGTCGTAATTAAAAGAAAAATAGAGGCTGTCCACCATTAAAACCAGCCTAATAATACAAATATGTCTGGAATGCTGCAGCTGGATTGTGCAGTGGGCTGCAACGACGCCTCTTGGGCCACGACAACTTCATGGGTCATGTTTTCGATCAGGGGGATCCCCAACCCTGCTCAAACTAAGCAGGGTCACAATTAAATACATAATCTTTAATTACAACATTCATATTAAACGAGTTCAGCAACCTCACTCTCTCCTGCTTCAGAGCAGACATAAGGGCAAATAAACAAAACACGCCACACAACAATGTTAGAATATTATGCATCATCCCTAAGCTAGTAGAAAAAGTTAGGTAATTCATTGTATTTTAACATTTCTCAGTGCAGCTCTAAATGTAAGATAGGAATAGATAGGACTCTTATACTAAGTATATCATAAACGGTCCACTTTTATATCACATGGATTATGATTGAATGAGAGTCCTCTAATATCAGAGTTAAGCTCCTAAAGTTCAATTCCCCTCGATCACACATTTGCTACTACACGTAATAATTCATGCATACCTTATGCTCTCTTGTCAACATATTATCATTGGTCAATAGAACATTTTGTTCAACTAATCACATATAGATCTTGATTTTCTCAGGAATTTTGAATTTTCAGATGAACTTGAAGCTAGGCCCACTATCCATTTTGATCAGCTCTAAATATACTGACTTGACAGTAAACTGTTTATTAGTTGTCCATTTCCATATAGGCCTATCATCATTCTCATTAAGCCTTACCAAGTTTCATTCAGTTGCAAGCTTATACCACTGATCCCTAATAATGAGGCAAGATGATTTTGAAATGAACGTGCCAATCAATACTCTTCACATCATAGACAAAGCTAGTCTGATTCAGACAACTTATACGTAACAGGAACAGGATAAGAACTAAGGTTTGTCATCTAACCAGGTGTCCAAACAGAAAATTACCTTCTTGACCATATTCAACTCAAACTCTACCTTTCGCCTTTCGCGTATATATGCATGGTTTTTATTAAATCACTCCAAATAGAACAATCTGATCATTTATTCGTGATCAAGCAAATAGGTACTTTTTTGACATATTTCATTTTCACAATGTCTTTCCATAATTCCTTTTTAATTTTCTAGCATCCTCCACCATTTACAAAGTAGGCTAATGTTCATCTCATGTTTTTTATACTCAAACCTCTTTTCTATTTGCTTCTGCATATTTTAATCCATTTCATCAAGTGACACTTTTCTTTAGGCTTACACCTTACCAAAAAAATCTTCTTAGCTTATCCATTCTTTTGATAGATGTTTTAGGGATCAGAAACAGACATGTGGTAAATAACAGCCACCAATGGACATGAAATTTCCTTACCAGGTACTAACTTCACCAGTACTCTCAATAACTGCCTCCACTCTTGTCAAACTTTATTTTCAACACAGACATTTGCGCAGAAGTAATTTCATATTCCTAGCTTTTTCTAAATCAGTGTCTAAGCAAATGATTGGTACTGGAGGATAGCAATGTCTTGTGTATCATATCACTAAAAAGACCTAGATGGGTCATGACAAACATTTGGGATTTTCTTTCCTGTGCAGGGTTTCGCAATCAAATGAACCAGTAAAAAACAGCACGATTCATAGCTCAATTTGTCAGTTCTTGTGTTGACAGTTAGCTACTGAAGAAAATGATAATGTGGCATCATTTACTGAACCATTGGACATAGTCGCCCAACACATGAACGAGTCCAACGGTTCACCCAATAATGATGGACAAAGTTTTCCTAAAGTTTACGGGGGCACTGCTTGTTGGACGCACAGCATCCTGCTTTTTCACTTTAGGTTGAAATTTCGAGAAAATTTAATTTTAGATGTTTTTATAATAATGGTTCAGTTAAGAGACACAATTTGCTCTTGCATAGTTGATAAGAATCGCTCAAATTGAATTTATCCTCAAGGAAATGATTTTCAGAAGTTGTCTGTTACGAGTGCAAAATCAAATGCAGACCGAAACGAAGAAAAATAAAATTAGACAAACGGATCAGATTTCTGGCTTGGAATCCTCCTCCGCAGAGAAGGCGTCACAATTGCGCACAGAATAATCATAGTCGATCATCTGGGGAAAGGATCCTCACGTCCATTCCATGTCGCAAACTAGCAACTCGAAATAATAAACGAAAAACTACAGCTCAAGGTTAAAAAAAGAAGACAAGATTGTAGAAATATTAGATGGATCAGAATTCTGGCTTGGAATCCTCCTCCGAAGAGGGGTCACATGTGCGCACGGTATAATCATAGTCGATCAGCTGGGGAAAGGATCCTCACTTCCATCAGATTCACTTGCCAAATCAAAAACGAAATTGGTGGCCGCTGAAGAAAGCACAGGAGAAAACTTTACAAAGAGAAAATCAATTTGAAAGCGAAGAATGCGTATTGTTTTGATCAGAACATCTGGCTTAAGAGCCTCTTCCGATGAGAAGAGACTCAAAAAATCGCACGGTATAATCATAGTCGATAATTTGGGGAAAGGATCATCACATCAAAACAATCACAGATCTCCGGCAACAAGAAAAAGGAGCATAACCACATAACAACGTATAAGAAATAGAAAAGAAGAATGAAGACGAGATGCGACGAACTAGAACCGCAGCCGCCATGGGCGTTGAGGAATCGGTGTGGAGTCCTTGGGTTTTATAGGAGGTCACAGGCGCCCGCGGACGAAACCCTAGCTCGCGCGGACGAAACCCTGTTAGAAGTGGCCCGCAGCGGCAACTATTTGGGCCGTATCTTAACGAGACTAGCCCAGTCTGTCTCTTATGATATCTGAGGCCCGGTTCAACTTTCGATCCATGCGAAGCCGTCGAGTCTCTCTTTGATAGATAGAGTCAGCAGATAGAGCGCGAGAATCGGTCACGCCCGTGCATGGCGTGCATGACCGAGGATATAGCGTGAGATGCGGTTGCGTGCCGAGCGGCTGTGCACGATGGCACATTGGACAAGAAATTAAACCATTTCTGCATAACTTTATTTTATTGAATGAACGAACAAGTTTGCAACGAAGTGTCACAAAATTAACCTGGCTACAGTGATCTGAGCAACTACGATGAGTCCCTGTATCTAAATCAATGAACAATCAAATGCTCCGTCATAAAACACAAGACCGGCATACGTTAACACAAGATAACTGAGCAGTAATCTATTTTTCTGAAAGCCCGAAATATTAAGTGTGTTTCGGCATATATTAATAATATAAGAAGAAGATGTCTCCTATTAAAGAAAACGAGGTCAAAATGAAGCCAAACCATACATATAAGGGCACAATAATGCCCACAACAATGCTAACAAGGGCGCAAATAAGCAATACCGACATGTCAAGAACCAACATGTCATCGTTGTCGTTTGTGTCGTCTTACGACGCTGTCCCACACACGCTACAAGTCACCAAATGACACACACACAGCCATTGGCCATCGCAAAGCAAACCAAGCCCTCCAGCCCAAGAAACAAACACAATAGCATATACTTCCACGCTTAAGCATCAACATCTGTCTCGATCACACCTCAAGACACAAGGACGATACTACCTAATAACTCACATGTCATCGTTGTCAAGCTCATCTCACCCACGATCGAGCAGCTCTGACTTTTTGTAAGGTCCTCAAATGGCATCCGCTGTGAAACAAAGCTTCACGGGATAGAAGTATTGCATAAGGCGTGAAAGTGGCCACTATAATCAAGGGGAGTTCTGACTTCACCAGAGATGTTATCGTTATCTACAAGTTACTCAATAATGGGCGTCGATGTTGACCTGCAACAGTAATAGCTCCAAGATGGAGCTTCAAGAAGGAAATGGCATCGAAGATGCCACCATCACCCGATCTAGCGAGCAAGATCTTACGATTTACTTCAGTGGCAAGGACCGTGACACCTCAGCAACCCCTTCAACACTGTCATAGACGGTGCAGGATTTCTCCCGGTGCCACTCAGCACCCTTTGCCACTGCTGCCAACACTAGATGACAAGACCAGCACCAGCACCGTCGTCCTGCGCTCTGCATCGACCGGGCCTGAATGCCTCTGCGGCAGCGTCGAGACACCATCGGAGCTGAGGAGAGGCCCCACCGCGCTCCACCTTCCAGCGGGACCACCCTATCGACGCGTCCCCGACATGCTACACCATGCGCCGGCACAGATCTGAGTCAACCCCGCAGCCTCCACCTTCCATCGGAGCCACCACACGCAGCCGCAAATCCGAGCCATCAGCACCACCACGCCGTCATGCGGCAAGGCCGTGGCCTCCGCGCGACGCGGACAGCTGCACCGCCGCCTTCGCACCACGTGCTCCTCCTCCACGCGACGCCGACACTCCCGTCGGGGCCGTCGCCCCACGCGCCACCGGCTGCTCCGCGGCCTCCAGCAGCCACCTTCACCTCAGATCCAAGCGCCGCAACAGGCCCACCACCTCGCGCCATCGTCCTTCCTCATGTCGCCGACCGTCCTCACACGTGCTGCAGTCTGCGCCACCTTGCTGCTCTGGCTTGCCACGGCGCCACCACGCGCCGCTCTTGCCGGTTCGCCACGCGCACCGCCCCGGTGCCAGCATGGAGCCCTGCCACGGCCATCCTAGCGGCACGCGTACGGCTTTGTGCCGGTCGCGCGCTCCGGCGGCGGCAGTGGGTGGGAGGAGAGGAGGGGGCGAGTGGAGGTGGCAGCTAGGGTTCGCCGGAGCCGCCCCTGGAGCGACGCTGGCGTCTGGAATCCTAACCAGCTTTATCACACTGAGCAGTAATCTAAACTAAATTAAACCTGATGCGACGACACCTAATCAGTGTACCGATCAGCTATGGACAGACAGACGGCGTACGTCAGGGGTCAGGAAGGAACACACACACAACAGCATCAGAGAGTCGCGCGCACACGGCGTTCTCGTAAAAAAAGGGACGCAACCATGCGCGCGCGGATGCATGCGGCGGCCTTGACAAGACCGACGGACTCCGGCCGTCGATCTTCTACTGTTGCCCCGGAAGCGACGCCATGAACCGGCCGAGGTCCCGGTTCACGACCGGGTTCGACACCACGGCCTTGTCTCGGGCCACGGCGTCGACCAGGTTCCTCGGCACCAGGCACTTGCCCTCCGCGGCGAGGCGCTCCTGCACGCTGCCGGACACGAGCAGCGCGTGCATTTCCTCTTGCGCCGACATGATTGGCATCTTTTCCTTCTGCGAAGGGTACAGGGCACATTGGTGGGCTAATTAAGCTGATTAATTGCTCGAGAGAGAAAATCCCATTTCTTGCTTACCTCGGATGATGAGCCGACAGAGTGCATGAGGGCGAGCATGCCGACTTGGGCCTGGAGGAGCTTCACGTGGCGAGCGGCCTCGGAAAACATCTCGGCTGTGCTCAGCCTGTGCCCGCCGGGGATCAGGCGCGACAGCTCTGCCGTCCTCTGTCTGATCCGCCGCCGGCGCTCCCTCGCCGCCGCGCCCTTCACGGACTGCCCCCCGTTGTCGCCGCTGGGCTTCTTCTCGTCCGGTCCGCCCGCGAACGTCAGGAACTCGGTCCGGAACTCCGGCAGCGCTACGGCGGGCACCTGCTGCTGGTTGAAGGCGGTGCGCAGCTTCTTGTCGCAATGCTGCTGCTGCTGCTCCACGGCGAGGAACTCGTCCTCGGCGGGGCCGAGGACGAAGGCCGCGGCGTCGCCCGCCACGGGAGCGCCGGTGGTGGTGAAGGCAGCGGCGGCGTTAACATGAGGGATGCTGAGGAAGTTGAGCAGCGCGTCGGAGAATTCGGGGTGGACGTCTTGGAGGAAGCTCGTCACGTCCGCGGCGTCCATCACCGGGTAGGTTGTCGGGTGGTGGAAGCGGAGCGCCATGGGGCGGTTGTCAAGGCAAGACACAGAGAATTCTTCTGGCGAGGAGGAGGCGGCTCGAGTGTAAACAGGCGCAGTGATTGGTGGTGGTCTTAACCACGGGGTTAGCAGTAACTGCCCCTTATAAAAAGGAGACGGCGCCCCCACTCCCTCCTCATTAACCGCCATTTGCTAACCTCTCCCGCCGTTTTCATGGACCTTTTGCGCAATGGCCCTTGCTTATAATCCATTAAATCATATACTCAAACTCTCTGCGCGCTGCTGATGAAGTGTCCGTGTGAGTAAATAAAATTACTGAATTAAAGATCATGCATGCACGAGATGACTATCCTAACATGGTCATACTGTGCAAACTGTCAACATGCTATGTTGCATACAGTCACTGTGCAAAGTGTACAGATCACTCAATACTTCGGTTGTGAGAACAAATTTGCTAAAAAAAATTCACCGCGACAAGGAGTTTTACTGAGTGAAATGATTTTCAAATTAAATCAGGGAAGGGCTGCATTGTAACGAAAGCAAATTAGGGCCAATTGCGCGGCGGCTACCAACAAGATTCGACCGCGCCGAGAGATGGACGGTGGACGATGCGGCCACTGTTTTTCTCACCCATTTCTCCTGTTCTTTCTTTGCCGCCAAGTTCCTGTGTTTCGGATGCTCCTGCGAGCGGTTATCAAGTTCCGCCAGTGACGTGTCGCCTCCTCCGCTTCCCTCGAAGAATCTCATCTGGCAGCGCCACGACCTGTTCCGCATGTCGTCGACTTTAGGTAGGAGAGGACGGGCGTCGCGATCGTGTACCGCGTCTTGTGTCCATTGCTCACGGGGTCATGGTCAGAGCGGATTCAAGCTTCAAACACTACCAGACTGCAAGTGCACTGCACTCAAATAGCCTCTGTCAGCGAGGACTTTTTACGTTTTTATTTTGGGTGTGTTGTGTCCTTTTGCTTACCACTGTTGTCACCCCATGAGTTCCATATGATCATATGGTGTATTGGAACACGTGGTCCACAGTACAAGCTTGCTCGTGTCGTGTGTTCCTCCCCGTTGCACTTGCTGTGGAACGTTGCAGGTGCAGAGTTTACTTCGGACCAATACGGGATCACATAAACGGGCCTTGGATTAAAAAAGCCCACATATGTACACAATCGGACTTCCCATCCCTCTCCGGGAAAAGAAGCAACAAAAGTAGAAAACTCTACGGGAGCTAAGGGTGGCCGATGGGCAACCGAGCAGGGCTGGAGGGGGCGGGTTGATGCCAAAGAGGATGAGGTGGAGGGGGAGGCGGAGTGGCCAATAGCAATGATGGCGCTCCTGTGGTGTCACATGCTCGGGGTTGGGCGTGGCCCGTTAGGACGACCCAAGAAGCAAAGTGTTATAGCCCGTGGTCACTTGGGAGTTACTCCGTGACGTGAGTATGTGGACAGAGCGTATCGTCGAGGTAACGGATGATCGGCTCTCCGGTAGGGCTCCTCTGTGAGGAAGACATGATGAAGGGGATCCTATCTAATTATATAGAGATGGTCTATTAATGGCTATTTAATATAATTTTCTACACATGTAAGTATGATCAGTAATCAATTAACACATGTCACATTAGTATCCATCTAGCATCAGCTATCACATCATTGTGCATAGTAAAAAAAAATTAAAATAATTTATCTCACTGATATGATATTCATTTTATATTCCGTTTTTATCGTTGTGTTCTACCCGAGGAAATGAATAAAACTAGATGACACTTGCATATGTTTTGAAGAATTTTCAAACCAAATTAATTTACTCTATAAATATAGAATGAGCATATATACATGCTTAATGACCTAGAAAAAATGTCTAGGGAAATTGAAAATCTCTTGTCATAATTTTTTTAAAATATGGATGTTATATGCTTTCACGATTGATAAAAATAATTTATAGGATCTACAAATTGTAGCATTTTAAACTCCACATTTCATCCTAGCTATTTATATAACATCTCTCGGTGTTTTATTTTATGAATAATATTTTTTTCTTTAATTTATAATGAAGTGTTAATATTTCTACATAACTGCTTATATTCAACTCATACAAATTGTCACACAGCAACACGCGGGGTGGAGTATCCAACTTTCTCTATAAAGAGATTGCACACCCTATTATTTTTGTCATTCATGCTGAGAATATCGAATACTTTATTTAGACATTTTTTTCCTATAATACCATATATTTTTAGAAAATATTACCCTATAAATTAAGTCGAAAAACCAGGCGGGGGTTAGTAATTTGTATTCTGGATTCCGCTTCTTTATACAGGCGTTGCCGGGCTGTCCTCTGACTTGGGCTGTGGGTCATGGTGGCATGATGAGCTCATGGACCGGGTGTTACAGTCCATGATATTTTTTTCTCCCACTACGGCGACCTCGGTTGTGGGTTGTGGCTGTGCATCAACGACAGAGACCAGACCCCTACATTCCTGCGGCAAGAGCCGAGAGTGATGCGCCTCCTCGTCCGATCCAGACTGCGGTTCTATTCTAGCGATGAAGTTCGTTGACTAGTACTACCACCCTTGCTTCTTCTCTCTTGTCATGTCTTCAGTCGATCAGAGTACTACATCAGCTCCCCGGTCTGAACACTCCGCGTGACCATATGAACACCACGGACCTGCTATTGGCAGTCTGAATGTGCAAGGCCATCCACCCATCCATATATGCGCAATAATGTTTGCCATGTTGCCCTGCAAGAGCCAGAGCCAGAGCAAGCTGCGCTTGTTGGTGGCTGGCTGCTGCAGAATTCCTACCCTGTACGCGGATCCTCTAGTGTACTGCATCAACGGCCGCCTGACACGTGTAACCAGACCCACATGTCGGCGGCCTACTGAGGACCCCTGACCCTCCTCCCCTTGCCGGTATAATATCCGTCCAACGTCTCGCGACAAACTGGCAGTGTCGCTGTCACGCGCACGTCCTCGAGAGCCTTTGGTTTCCTAGTTTGAGTGTTTTTGGTCTCGCTCTGATATAAACCACATCTCAGTCGGCTGGTTGTTCATTCGTTATTGATCAACAGGCAGCAGTAACTGTCTGCCATACACATGTACACATAATCTAACAGCAGTTACGTCAGGTACCGAAACTGAGTGCCACACTTCCATATTATACCACACGATTAGGCGATGGAGCTAGAAACGGTCAGCAGACACAGAACATTAGTCGATCCGCGCGGGACCCGGCCCGCAACCTGCACGTCATGCGAGTCGGGGTCGACGCAGCAAAGATTTTCCGAACCGACCCATCAGCGAAAACGAAACGTTTGACCAAAACTTGCACCGATGGAAGTCAACATGAGCCCTGCGCGCAGGTAAGTAGCGCCGAAACCCGAGAGCAATTGCAACCGGTTTGCAGGTGAAGCGCCGACGGAACCGCCGGATCATTTCCCGGCGAATCCGACGAACATTTCGAGCAAATTCGCTCGTCGAAAAGCTAGCGGGGCACGAGGTTGTTAGCGCGGCCCTGGTCCACTTCTTTTCCTCTCAAACACCAGCACTTCCGCTCCGCCACGGATGACTGGTCTTCCGAAAGCCAGCCAGCCAGCGATCGGTGTCACCCCACACAAACGCTAACTGTATGCGCAATTGCATACCAGTAGATGAGATCCTTCTTTTTAGATTAATGCCAGCCCACTAGCTACCGGCCGGTGACCACGAAACGATAATAATCTCTGGTAGATGATTCCTTCCCTCGGTCTCGAGGCGACTCTACGCCATGCATTTTCGTTCTGCTGACCGACCGGACCGGGCCGGAGAGAGACTTGGACTCGGGACCGGCGCGTGCAACGCGAGGCGTTCTTCCGGCAGCCCCACCTCACTACCTGCCAGTGTGTGAATTGCCTTGTCCCGATGACTGACCGGCGATCCGCTCGCTGAAGAACCAAACCACAGATCGAGAGCCTTTGACTCGGACGCCGAAAGCTCCATGAAATTTAAGATGCATGGTTCAGTTGGTACAAGTGCGTTTCAGCTCGCGTTGATCTCAGTTTGCTTATCATCATCACTGCACATGCCAACTTGCAGCCAGCAAGGCTGTGTGTCTTGGTCTCTTGGATGATGGGCAAACCATGCATACGCGTGCACGTGACAGTTTCCAAACGCAAGACACGCTTTCTTTCTATATATATCCAGAGTGATGCACCATATCTAACTGTGTACGCTTTCTATATATACGCCGAGTTGCCCAAATCTGAGTTTTGCTTTCTAGAGTTGGCCAAATCTGGCTACACGCAAACAACGTAGAGCTGTCCTTGATTCGAAAAAAAAGGGTGTCTCTGGCCTTTTTTTAGTATTGTCAAGATACTAACTTGTACATGTCAGAATATTATGTAAGGATAAGAGTTGGTTGCAAATTATTTTTATTTTTTTAATAAATTACGTTCATCATGATTTAAACTCAAAACCACTGACTCTATGATACCATGTTAGATTATTATGTACCGACCAGTTCACTTAAAATGTTAAGAAAGATGGATAATCTATTTATACTTTAACAATATGTACCACACCTCTCTCTTTTTCCTCGCTGAAGAGTGGACTTTTGTTACAGGATGCAATCTACACCAAAGTTGAAATGTGTGCTGAAGGATTGAAGCATCGTAAAGTTTGTAATTGTCTTTGATTTTTTCCTTTTAAAAAATAAGTCTTCTGGCCACTTGGGCCAACAACCATGGTTTTGCCCAATAAAAGATCGGTGAAGTTTGCATGTGGATATGCTCAACTGATGGCTTAAGTCTGATAGTGTAATCGACCGAAAATTATATATCCACATGTCAATTCTTACATCAACGTGGTGCATTATGATGTGACGTTGTTGCAAAAAGAAGAATTATGACGTGGTGCATTCGATCTAAAGTATTTAGATTTTGGTATATCTGCATGTTAAATTAACTAAGCAACGTGTCATATCATAACAAGTGAATGGGGTGAAATTATGATAAGTTTACCAGTGCAAATCATGGTTCAAAGAGTCCGAGAACGAGCGGGTTTATTATAGGATTATTGACCTGTGTGAATGCCCAGGCTATCCTGCTAAGACCCACGATAGTGCAGCATCCATTCACGGATTCACCATTGTGCTCCCCGTTTTCAGGTTCATTCTGCCGAGTTGTCGGTTGGGAGAAGGGGACTGCTGTCGGTTGGGAGAAGCGGATTGTTGCGGCATTGCCGGACCTGTCGCGGCCCTTCCCCACTATTTCTCCTTCACACTGTCACCCGTCCTGGGCTAGCTCAGCAAGGGTGTGGTGTGTGGTCTCGTTAGTGATTCGCGTCGCATGGCGTGCATTGCGTCTTCTTCATCGATCGATGCTTCCAGAAAAAAATCCGCCAAGGGCGGCAACGCTGTCCACGAGTACACTCACGGACGGGGAGGAGTTTGTTGCAGTTCTGCGTCAGCGACGCAGACGGCAAAGCGGTCTCCACTTACAAATGACTAACATGATTCCTGTCCATAGGTTCGAACGAACACGTTATGTATAGAGACAACTTCGATCTGGATACCTTACCTTGTTTTGTAATTCATCAGCCACTATATGCAAATTAAACAATGTTTACGCGACACCGAATCACACATATTCTATGACTTTTGACCACCTTGCTGCTGATGACAATATTGTACAGGAGTGGTGACAGCTTAGCCGAAGTTGCCTTTCGTCCAGATTTTTTACGCTCTAAAACCATGGATCCTCTGCCTGCGCAGTTGAGTGCATCTGCCTGCCAACTTGGGGGTTTGGGCGAACGGGATGACTCGACCAAATTACTGACGCTACAAACAAATGTTTACTTCGCTTGACGTGCCTTGGTCCTCAATTTTGTTTGCAGCTTAGACCAGTGGTTGTCTGCTCGTACGATAGTGCTAGGTTTAAGTGCTAAATGCAGTTCACTAGCGCCAGAGACCCAGCTGAGTCTCCCACGTGTAGTGTGCTTGCCTCCTTGGTCTAATGACGTGTCAAGCAATCTGTACTCATGGAGCTAGGACTTGACCACAAAAAGTGCTCCTACTGCCAAGACTGACCTGTCTTGGTCTCTAGGTCAATGCTAAATTGCCAAAAAAGGTTCACACATGGTTATGAAACTAGACAGTTTTTTTCGAAAATGAGCGGAATCGGGCTAGACTGAACCGATAAACCTGTCTGGTTTACTGTTCATACTTTGAACTTTTCAAAAATTCATAAAAATCTGAAACAAATAATAAAAACTGGAAGAAATTCTTAGAGTTTTGGTGAAAATTCATTCCAAACTTCAAATATTTGCATAGGTAAATTTTAAATTTAGAGAAATGGTATCAAATTTTAATTTTTAGAAAATCCATAAAAAATAAGAAACAAATATGATAAAAAATAGAATGAATTTTAAGACATTTGCTGAAAAGATTATTCCAAATTTCTAACATTTGCATAGTTAAAGTTTATTTTTTCAAACTTTAATAACCTCTACTATAAATATGCACATGTTATCATATTTTGTGTTATTTTACATCCATTATTCAGTAAAGGTTGTACCATTTTTTAATTTTTTTCATAAATTTTCTATGTTTTGCTATATTTTTATCGTCGTTTTTCTCACCCAACATGACCAATATTTGATCGATTACTGGCCAAAATTGGCTGAATTTGATAAAAAGTCAGTGATATTTGGTTGTAAAAAAATCGTTGGTATTTGATAAAAAATCGGTGATAAATCAACCAATTCATCTGATAAATCAGTGAAATCGATCGGTAATCGGTTTTGTGGGAAAACATTATTCTTCCCCAAGGAAAATAATTCAGCTGATCTTTGACGACTTTTACCGAATTTTACAAAACCGCCGGATTCGGTTCCTTTCAAAAAAATTTGTATACCATTGAGTTTTTTAACCCTGGATTCAAATGAATCCACCGTTTAACAAACACAAGAGATTCCTACCTAGCGATTCGAATATGCCTGTAGGACGGAATAGCTGAAACAAATATTAGAAAAGGTGGGAGGACATTTCATACGTGTGTTAACGGCTCATGAGTGGATTTGTAATTGGGATCGGTCGCTTCTCTCTGGAATGGTTTCCCCGTGTGCTGTTTGGTACTCCGTCCATTTCTAAACATAGAGAAAAGGATGTTTGATTTTTCTTGAAAATTTTATCTGTTGCTTAATCTTTGAGAAATATATGATCAGATTAACACTTCCTTGAAACGAAATCAGATTTAACATAAATTTAAGTTGAGTTGGACGAACATGAACCAAGTAGAAAGTGAGCTCCAGTATCAAATACTTTCATTTTTATCTGTCGTTCTAGGAATGTTTCTGGGTGTCCAAATTCATAAAATCTTCAATGAAACTAGACGTGTGTTGTTCATATTCATAGCATCTATATTCATAGCTAAAACAACAATTAAAACTAAACGGAGTGAGTACTCAATGATTCCTACGAGCTCGTGGTGGAGACTAAGCTGGTTCCAACGCCTGGCAGTACCGGGCGCGGCTGCCTCGTGGACCGTACCGGCTAGGGTGCGGTGGTACAGTCGGCTAGGGCGTGGTTGGTACCTGCTGGTGGTACTATTTGTGTTGAGTCGGTTTAAGCTTATTTATTACTCATATTAACTCATTTTATCTCTTCTTATATATAATATGTCTTTGATCTGTGAGGAAGTTCTAATTCCTATGATGGTAGGCAAGATTCAACCGATTGGAGGTTGAACCGCTGAATCATATCGTCAAGATACGAGCGGCTAACCTGTAAATGTGGTCGTGTTGCAATAGTTAATGTATGAGAACACGATGTAACTGATCGAGTTAGGAGATGATTCAAGTGTCCCAATCTCGACTCAGATTTTGTGGTACAATAATTTTTATTTTTGATTCCTATTTCAATTATCTTGAGTTATTAAAGATAATTTTTATTTTCGTTACAACCTTGTCAGTTTTGTGAATGAATCGATACGATGAAGTTACATTGAAGAGAAATAATAATAGATACGATAGAATTGAAATCAGTGTACTTGTGACAAATTGAGAATTTTCATCAGGCAAGGGCTAACAAGCGCCACAAGAGAGAACTATATGTTCGCATCAAGGAGATGCACACCCACATGAGAGAATCTGAACTGAAGGAAGAAAAAGAAGAGCTTAAATAACGTGAATAAGCTCTCAAAAAGCGGGAGGACGAAATGAGGATACATGAGGAACAATTAGAGAAGCGCAAAAAGAAATATGTTACATTATTTTATTGCACGCATTAGGTATCACGTTATGTGTTGTATCCTAATTTATTTTATGTATCATATTTTAAATTTTTATGTAATTGTTTTCTTAAATTTGTTGTCCACAAAATAAATTTTGAAATTGTTAAGTCTGAAATATTGATGCTGACTGGGAGAGGAAAGACTGATGTGACTGATATTGATGTGACTATGGTCTAGATGTTATAGGCTAATGTAAGCTGCTGCTAGAGTGCTGGTGATCAAGAGGAAAAAAGAAAACTAATGTGACATAATCAAAAGTGAGAAATACTCAACTCATCACTAGAACCAACCTAAATACTACTAACAGTTTTTTTAAACTAAGTACTACTAACAGTTATAGACCAAGAAAAAAAGTACCAGCAAACTGCTGGAAAGCAGAAAAGGAAGCAAAACTCAGGAGTGCGTAGTAATGTGTCCGGAAGGAAGCAGGAAAGGAAGCAAAACTCAGGAGTGCGTAGTAATGTGTCTGAAAGCGCCGGAGGAGATCCGTAGTCTTGTAGCAGTAGAGGCATTTAGAGGATAAACTATGGCAACGCCTTGTAATTTGTCAAACTCTGGTTAATACAAGCTGCTTTGACTCACAAAAAACTTGACCCAAGTCATTAGTCCTGTCTAAACTCTAAAGTAAAAAAAAGATTACTTATTTCAGATTTAAATTATTGTGGTTGTTGATTTTTTATGTTATGTTTGATTATTCGTCTTATTTAAAATATCTTTTATAGAAATTATATATTTTATTACTAAATAAATTTGAAATGCAAATTATAATTTTACATATTTAAATTAATATTTTAAATAAGACTCTTGATGATCCACCTGTCAGAGTTTCATCCACCTTCAGTACAATTCAAAAGATACAGGATTTCCTATCTGCAAGTACTGTTTAGGTACAATACAAACGTTGGGGAATTTCCAAGAATGGATTTCCTTTTCAACAGCAAGCCAAATGGCTCGTGCAATTGGGACTATTCAATTTCACTGGACAATTCTTCAACAAGTAGCACGATCGAAAACGTCCAGGCAAATTCGGGTGTACACTGCTCGTTACAGCCTCTCACCGGGCACGGGCGCTCGCGGCCGCGGTCTTGTGCGTACGACTACAGAGCAGGTGTGAAAAATCGTGGCAGGACGCAGGAGCGTGTACTGGTCAAGAACCCGTGTTTTCACTTGATTTTCCTGGCAATCTCTCTGCCCCACGGACCCCAGAAAGAGAGCACCCAAACAGTTTTCTAGTCTCGTAAGCCCTTATATAAACCGATCGATCTACCTTGCATCTCACTCACCACAGCCTCTCGTGCCACCTCGGTTCACTCACCCGGCCTCCTTCCCCTGTCTGCCACTCGACTCGTCGGCGGTGACTGAGTTTTTCTCGCTCGCATACATGGAGCAGCTTCCGAAGCGCCTTGCCAACTACGTGCCTCTGAGCCCGGTGGGTTTCCTCCCGCGCGCCAATGCCGTGTACGGCGACCGCACGTCCGTCATCTACGGCCGCGTGCGCTTCACCTGGAGCCAGACGTACGAACGCTGCCGCCGCCTGGCCTCGTCCCTCCTTCGCCTCGGCGTGCGCAAGAACGACGTGGTCTCCGTGCTGGCCCCCAATGTGCCGGCCATGTACGAGGCGCACTTCGCGGTGCCAATGGCCGGCGCCGTGCTCAACACCATCAACACGCGCCTCGACGCCGGGGCCGTGGCCACCATCCTGGGCCACTCGGAGGCCAAGCTCCTGTTCGTGGACTACGAGTACGTGCACCTCGCCAGCGACGCCCTCCGCCTCGTGGAGCGGTCGGGCTCTTCCGTCCCGCTCGTGGCCGTCATCGACGACGCCGACGCGCCGACAGGGGTCCGGCTCGGCGAGCTGGAGTACGAGGCTCTGGTGGCCAGCGGCGACCCGGCGGCAGAGCTGCCCCCACTGGCCGACGAGTGGGACGCCGTCACGCTCAGCTACACGTCCGGGACCACGTCGGCGCCCAAGGGCGTGGTGTACAG
>VSTD030000148.1:0-18903 GCA_008808055.3 Sporobolus alterniflorus | reverse complement strand
GGTTTCGTGTTGATTGTAACAATGCACATGTACACAATATATAGGAGAGTTGGATGGTTTGGAAACTATCTAGGAAGAAAAGATTTGCACAGTTATAGTTATTCTATCTCTAATTATATCCTATGTTTCCTAACCAACCATATCTCTTTTATATTTAGATACAACAAATAATATTTGGTTGCTTACAACTGGTTTAACAGCCATCATCCGGCAAGACTCTGCTGAACTGGACGTTGATCTCACCAATCGTGCTACACGTGCAACTGCCAACTGGTAACCGTGGGGCAAAACCTGTCACTTTATTACCGATCCATGATAGGCTCATCAACACGCTTTCCGAGAACAAAAGATTTGACCGCGTCATCTGTTACTATACGGCACCAGCACTACGACAGCAGCCAGCAGCTACGAGATGCAGCGCTCAAGTGCAAATGGAAGTTCCCGTTTTCTGATGCAGATATCTAGCGGCTACGTATGTGGCATCATTCCCGAACTCATTCACCGATCGGTCCGGCCAGAGTTTTCTCCAGATAACCCAACCCGCCGCGTTCGATGTTACCAAAACCGTAGCAGTTCTATCTTGCCCTTGAGAAGGCGATAAGTTTGCCTGGCTCCGCGACATGTCCCAATCGAAATCAAAGAACTGCTCCATTTATGTACAGCAACTTTACCAATCGAACACTGGCTACAGCTCGCAGTTAGTCCATATATAGCTTGACATCATTAGGGAGCTCATCAGGACCATTTCAAAGGGGGTAAGAATCTACCCTGCAAACAGACACTAGTTTTCCATTGGACAAGTCATGTCACCTTCAGTTCTTGCTCTGTATTATTTTTTAAATGTATGTTTCTTTTACAACTAAAGCGCGTGTATACCGAGCTAAGCTCAAACCAATCACGCTGTGGGAGCCGCCCAGCAAGTAAACGCGTGCGACTGCGCCAGCAGTTCCCTTTTCTGACTCCCTGATTGGAGTGACAGTATCTGCCAAAATCATTTCTAAGAGGAAATTATGTGTCAATTCCTAATATCTGATTCAACCATATCATGTATTTGGAAGAGAATTTCTCCTTGGCCTGTGCACATCTTCCATAGTTTACAGTTAAGCTTGTGCCGACATCTGTATTTTGCGGTTCTAGATCTGGTGTGGTCAAACATATTGAAAGTAGAACGACAAATTTCTTGACGACCACTCTAGGTACTACCTCCATTTCTCGTCGTTTAAATATAAGAATGTTGAGTGCAGCTTTGTATGTATGCGTGAAACGAACTACCTGTGGAACACTGTTTCGTTTGGCATGCGTGAATCCGACCGGAACGTTCTGATATACGATGGTCTTACCATTCTGCATGTTGGCGTCAAAACCTAGCGCGACTACTTATACGGTCAATCCAATCGAAGAAAAAGAGACTGGGCAGAGCAGTCACAAGGAAACAGAGGTTATGCCTCTTCTACCTTTTGCAATGTAATTTTGCAAAAGCATGTGTTGGGGTTTCACTAACGGAGCCTACAGGAGCCAAGAGCACTATCTCCAGAAGACGCGGTGCAAGGCTTGAAAAAAACAGTTGGGCCCCTTTAGAATGGAGGAAAATATAGGATTTTTTAAGGATTTCATCCTGCAGGACATTTTCCTATATGACCCTTTGTAACACAAGATTGAACTCACATCAAATCCTTTGAAATTCCTATGTAATGGATTACTCCATAGAAGTTTTGGAGGAAAATAACAAGAGGTTCAACACCTTGAAAACTTCCCCACATGTCTATCTCTCTTTAAATTTTCGGTTACAATTCATATCGAACTCCAATCTTACATTTTTCATATTCAGCGCATCCAGTCCCTTTCTTCATTGAGATAATTGTACTCACCTTTTAGGAATGGTTGGATTTTTATTTTGGTTCTAATAGTTTGGGCCGCTCCCGGTACTACCAATTACGTCAAGTCAGCTTTCTCTCCCTTGAGTATCAACACTTCAGTAGCAAACTATAGCATCCAGTCCATATCCATGTCACCTCCATGTCATCATCACATAAATTTTTTATTTTGAGTCCAAACAGTTTGATAGTTACTTAAATAGGTGTAACAAAATCATATGAGTTCTACTACGGTGTTTCTGGGGTAACTGAAGATAACTAAGTTTTTTTAATCTTAGTCATTAATTTTTATTACGTCATTAATAAAGTAATAAATTTAATATATAACTCACACTAATTTAGTACCGATCTATCACTTAAAGTATCTCTCAATAGTTATCTCTCTGTTTTTAACTATTAGATCTAGACAAATGAATGACTCATATTAATTGTACAAAACTCAAATCATATTAATTAACTATAACTCATAATATATTTTTAGAGTTTTTATAAATTTATAAAAGAGAGAAAGAGAAAAAAAAACAAAAGCTGATGCTGCTGTTGGTACCGATTGCCCGCGGCCGGATCCAGAAGTCAGTACCCACCAAACCTGTGTAGGCTGCCACGTCGATCGAAGTGAGCAGTACCGTCTGTGTCATTGAAACCAGGCTTAGAAACATTTATCCAATGATTGAATACTTGCAAGAGGAATATCATCTCATCATAGATGGCGGTCTGGTAAACTCCAGTCCTAATTAGTACTGAACCCCAAAATAAAATGATCAAGTGGCACTCGAAAGTCTCAAAGAGGACAGAAGCAGGACCAGAGCTTTGAACAGGAAAATCAAAACAAGCTCTGCACATGTTGCTAAGTCAAGTGAGAAAGGGCGACCCTAACCAGTGACCACATCTACTTGAACGACTTCACGGTCCTGAGAATCTAAGCAACATAATGCGCTGAAATGAATTATAACCAATATATTTCCTTTGAAAAAAGAGCATAACCAATATCGTTTCGAAGCACGAAATAATTAATCAACGGGAAAGGGATCAATCATTTTCATGTCTTTAGGAAATGCGATTGAATGACACCGCTACGTTGAAACTTTCGTTCCCAATTAGCACCACCTGGTACACGCGGCATCGCTGACCTAGTAATAAGATAAAACTAAACCGAACTGAACTCATGTGACGTACGTCCCGGCGTCGCGTAATGAAATCTATCTCCACTCTCCAACTCGCGTAGTGAAATCTATCTCCACTCTCCAACTCATGTTTGGATCCTCTGTTTTTATACGAAACTAGTTTTTTAAAAAACGTAAGGGGCCCAAACCAAGTATTTGTTTTCAATTTTTAAAACACTAGTTAGCTATCTAAACTGTGGTTTTTAGAGCATGTTTAAGAGGCTAGCTAAATTATTTTATAAAGTTAAATATAGCTAATTTGTCAGAAAACCACTCTTCAACAAAGTATTCATCTTCCTCTATATTTTTTTTCTTGGTGCCCATTTCACATTCCTACCTAGCTAAATTTAGCTAGTTGCGCAGGTAGCCATCCATATGCTCTCCATGACATAGGAGCCAACAATGACGTGTCATATTTAAATATAGAGTTGGAGTTAATTTTAGAAAGACTGATGTTTGTGTCACATTTTTTTATGATTTATATTTTACAGACTAGTTAAAATATGTGAATTTAGAATTAGTTTTACAGAGACTGTTAGGGATGCCCTTAATAAACCAAGAAGTTGGCTCTACCTAGCTAAAACGAGTTTTTGTTGGACTATGTGAAAGTAATTTTTAGAAGATGTATGAGGTTCATTTTCCATTCCTTTTCCATAGACCAGCTACCAACTATTTTTTTAAGTACGGCAAGAGCTCTGATATTCATTAAGAAAAGAATATAAGTTTACAACCTGGTTTTACAAAGTCTAAAACAGTGCCAGGCAACAGAAGAAGAAACAACAAACAAAGAGAAGAAAAGAAACCAGCTACCAACTGTAGTTATCTGAAAGATGTTGGATTGTTAGGTTTACATAGGTGTCGACGTTAAGTTGTCAAATATTTTGATGAGGATCGGGAGAAACGCGACCACGTAAGATAAATTTCAAGAAAGACACGGTGATGTTGAGATTGGTTCAGTCTCTCTTGAAGAGTAATAGCCATACGTCTAGTATCGTTGTGTTATGCTGTGAAAAAATTAGTTGTCTCAGATGAGTTACGGGCTACTACTTATATAGATTAGAGAACCATCTTATAGATATGACAAACTTACAATCATGTTACAATCTTACCAAACACGTACCTGAGTGGGACTCTTGGTTAGGGTTGCGTTCAACCTCATAGGCTGCCGCAGCTATTGGGCCCCTAGCCTGGGTAACATATGTGATATCATCACTAGCCCCTGAACATATCATCAAACCAGACAACTTCGGTTCCTGATTAGGCTACCGACCGATCAGCAAGCACTAATCGGACGTCTTAGTTGAATCTGACTTCATACATTGGGATTCATCGATCGACTTCATGCTATCTTTGGTCTTGACTGCCTGAATATGCTCTTTCCGATGCTGTAGTGGGTTGATGATATATTTTTCACACCTTGACAAGTTCACAACACGTGTCAAAAGCTGCACGAATGTCACGTCTCTGTGTACCTTTTCTGGGTAGTTGGACAATTTACTTGACCGCCTGGATAACCGGTGCACAACGCACAGTCCTCAATGTGTCGCTATTGATTGCTAGCGTGGGAAACAAGATGGCATCCATTACTGTGGCAGTATGGCGTCCTCCCGGCTATAAATATCTCCTTCGTTCTCCGTCGAGAACCATCACTCATTCCTTTCCTTTATTTGCTTTGGGGTTCCCCCTCTCTTGCCCTCTGCTCACCATCAATGAAGGACCAAAGAGGCATTAAACGTGAGCACTCTCCCTCCCTAGAGGGAAGTCCTTCACCTAGCGACACCAAGACTCCACCGTCGGTGCCATCTAGATCTCCGCCACCACCAGGGTCCCCATCAGAGATCTCCTCACGTCGCCCATGCTCATCGATGTTCGAACAGGGCGGCTCCTCTGGGAAGGCTCCGATGATTGATCTTTCCTTATCTTCGGATGAGGAAAACTTCATCGCTGACACTTCTCACAATACGGAGTTCACCAAAAAACTTTTTGGTGATCACAACCGCGACATCTTTGGGCCGCCCGGTGATGGCAAGCTCATCATCCTCGATGACTCCAATAAAGAAAAGGAGGTGCCAGATGAGAATATGGTCGGCACCAAACTCGTGGCTACTTTTGCTGCTGTCAACCCGGCGTCAATTGCCTCCGTCGTTGCCGATGATGCCCCTACGGGGGTGAAAATGATAATAGTGATGATCAGGGGCCCGATCAGGAGGCTAGCGGCGGCAATGGCAATGGAAGTGGCGTCGGTGCGCCTTAGGCCGCTATGCCGAAGACCAAGGTGCTGAGGCAAGTGTGTCTCAAGGACGTCCATGGTTCTGCATTGCTATTTTTCCATCTCCTTTGTGTAGAGGAGTTGGGATAGTGATGTAGAGTCATCGAGGAACTTGGACAACCCGGCCTGTCTGATGCACTGTCGCGTATCTTTTCTTTGTTTTTATTATGTCCTTTATGTAATCTGTATACCTTTCACAATTGTAATATGAGTTATCTTCAATCCAACTAAATGAAATTCAAACATTTTACCAATATAAACTTGTATAACTTTCTGCAATGCTTATTCTGACTTTGGCAATATGCTAAGGTCTTTCTGGTGTGATCTTCATTACTATCAAACTTTCTGCAACAAGTGTTAATCAATAATGACTTGCTCCGATCCTTATGCCTCATCAGTCTTATCTTATTCTGGCACCCAATAAACGTTGATCGGCTCTGATTGTCTCTGTTAGATGCAACTTGACTATTTCTATTTTTTGATGGCTTCCGATCAGACCCTGGATTTTGGCAACCACCAATCGGGCACTGCTATTGATATACGATCGGGCACTTATGTCAGGGCAAATGACCGTGCCGAATAGGTTGATAACTTCTTGTCTGGTGTGCGGCAGTTCCTTCTCAAGGACGTCGCAAATTTTAAAATCTTTTAAACTCCCCACCTTTTGACTCCCCGACTTCGCATTTGGATTGCGTGGGTTGTTGAAATGGAAAGGCACTTTTTCTTGGGAAATGAATTATCATATTGTCACTTGCTATGCCTATAAAGTCGGTGCCGCTGAGCACGTCTTGTCCCATCGCTTCTTGCTCCTGCCTCCTCATCTTTCCTGCTACTTTCAATCTTTTCCAGCTACTCATTGTGGCACTTCTCATTATGCGTTCCATAGTCGAAGGACCTTCTCGCGATCCCATCATCGCCAACTCACCGACCGATGAGGACACTGGGAATGACTCTGGGGCAGAAATCATCACTGCAACGGCTTCTTCTCCATCCCGTGGCATTGCCCTGATGGCTAAGGGTGAAATCTCTGAGCTCTCATACTTCTTCAAGAAAACATACGTCAATGATGGCGAGCGTCAAGCCTACTACGAGCGTGGCTGGCTTACTGGTAACGTAATCTCCTCCGTCCCTGAGGTAGACGTTCCCACTGTTGAGGGCTCCACCGTAATCTTCTTTGAGTCGCATTTGGTTGCTAGACTGGGACTTCTGCCTAGCAAGTTCCTGGTAACCATCATGGGCTATTTGGACTGCGAGTTGTTCCACTTCAACCCCAATGCTATCTCTACACTGAGTACCTTTGTAATGGTTTGTGAATGTTGGCTTGGAATCACGCCGGACACCATTCTGTTCTGGTATTATTACTTCCCGCATGATATTCCAAAATCATCTATGGCGGAATCGGGCTCTCTCTGCGTCACCACCACCGTGATGAATATATTCCGGCTTCCTTCAAAAGTTGCTAGAAAGGATCCCAAGAGAGGTGGATCCTGTTGGATATGCACAAACTAGCGCCATGGGGAAACAGGCTCATGCCCCCCCCCCCATCATCAAGGATAAGCGGAACGAGCCGTCGATGAACGACCACTTGACCGCTCTAGTTAAGCGCATGGCCGAACTCCGCGAGGCCAGGCTCAAGGTGTGCCACTGCATTGAAGAGTTCCATCTTCAATGAATTCGCCCCCTTGACCGTCGAGAGAAGCTGTCATTCGAATGCCCGCGGCTGTCCGATCCCAGTCGTGAACCTGCTGATGGTAAATTTGCTTTCTTCTCCATTTGTCAATGATAAGCTTATATTAATTTGATAACTTTCTTTTTTCATGCAGCTATGTCCTAGGAGGAGATCGACGGGTTCGTGGCCTACTTGTTTGATAAGGACCCACCGCTCACGTGGCCCGACACATTGCTACTTCCTTACAGTAATGAAAACCCTACCCCGTCGGTAAAGATAATTGTTCTTCTGCTTACCTTTTTTCTTACAATTAACACATTCCTTTGGCTTGTTACTCAAGACATTTATCATGATTGGGAGATTGACATAGTGTTGTCTGATGATGACAACGTCGGACCGAATAAGCCCATTGGTGATGATGCCGGAGGTAACGGAGCGCCTTCGGCTGAGACCCTCGCTCCCAATTCGATCAGGTCCAGCTCAGCGGGGGAAACCTACCCTTCAGCTGCCGATCAGGCTGTTCCCATCGCTCCATCAGGCGGCGGTCAAAAGAAAAAATGTGTTGTGCTTGGGACCAAGCGCAAGCATGACAAAGTTGCGGATGATCAGATGATAATTGAGCTTCCTCCATATCATGGACCTCAAAGTCCTCTAGATATAGTCATTGCAGAGCATATTTTTGGGCATTTCTTTGAAGCTTTTCGACACATATCTCAGGCGACGAGGACTGATACTTCTGCTGGGGATGATGCCCAGCCTTCCAAAAGAGCTCGAGAACTATCATTCAAAAAGTTGCTTGTGCCCAAGTATGTGACTGCTCTTCTTGCTTATTTTGTCATCAATCTTGATCCTTGTTCTGACACAGGAGACCTTCGGTGAGTGGTCCACCAAAACCAGCTACTAAGTTGGTGACCATTCTCAAGACTGCTGCTCCTATGGCTTCTGCTGTTGTTTCCTCTTTGGAGAGAGGGATTCACCGGACTGTCCTGTTGATAGCTGACACTTGGGACTCCTCTCGGCGTGTTACCGACTTCTTAGAGGGCTTAAAGAATTAGGAAGCTGATCGGGAAGGTACCCCCTTTGTTCCTTTGTTACTTTAGTCCCCTTGACACTCTTCACTAATTCTTGACAATATTGACTCACAACCCTAGCAGCACAACTGGCGGTAGCGCAGCAGGCACTGTCTAAAGAGGAAACCGCCTGATCTGCCGTTGTCAAAGCTTTAGCCGAAGCACAGCAGGCTCTCAAAGATTCTGATGCTGAAAAGGCCAAGCCATCTTAGGCACTGAAGACTACTCAAGCCGCCTATACTGTTACCCGAGATAACTTGGCTTCCAAGTCCAAGGATCTGGATGATGCCATGATCCGAGAGCAGGAGGCCAATGAGCTACAGGAGCAAGCTGAAGCCAAGCTTGCAGATGCGGAGAAGAGACTCGCTGTTGGTGAGGGTGAGAAGAAAGAGCAAGGGCTATTGCTGGAAATGGCTCAGCAAATGCTGTCTGAACGTGAAGATTCCTCCGTCCTGATGATCTCAATGGCAGTGACCAATGCTATGACACTGCTAAAGAGTTACCTGCCCGATCTTGACGTGGAACTTCTACGCTGACTTTACGATTGATGAGGCAAAGCGTGAAGTGCTGACCAGTGGTGCATACGATGCCTCTCATGAATTTGCATCGTCTTATGATTTTTCTAGCCTTGCCGAGTCCAAAGATAATGACATTCCTAGGAACATGTAACTCTTCTCATGTATGCTGCAATAGATCCTTGTTAATAAAAAAATATTTAACTCTTTCCAAATACCTGATGGATATAGATATATAGATGTCCCTTGCTTTTCATACACTAATGAAGATTGTTGTATGAAAAGTATGATGATTTGGCTAGTTGGGATCTGCTATTGTTACGAGTAAAAAGGTATTTAGATGCTAAGGGACCGCTGATCGAGAGCCTCTTACTTTTTATATGCGGTGTTGCGCATGTAAAAAGCATAAGTTAGATGCTAAGGGACCGCTAATCAGGAGCTGCTTGCTTTTTGTATGCGGCGCTGCGCATGTAAAAGCATAAGTTAGATGTTAATGGACCGTCGATCGGGAGCCCCTTACTTTTTCTATGCGGCACTGCGCATGTAAAAAGCATCAGTTAGATGCTAAGGGACCGTCGATCGGGAGCTCCTTATTCTTGATAAACCAGAAAATGATATGGTAGACCCACTGACATACGCTGAGAAACACTGGGCTTTATTTATTCAAACACATATTTTACACATAATATTTATGTAGCTGATCGACATTCCATGTATTTGGTAGCATAGCACTGTCAACTTCTATCAGCACATAAGCCTCTGCTGCTGCTACATCTTCTATAATGAACGGGCCTTTCCAGGGTGATGAAAACTTGTGCTTCTCTCGGGTTCAAATATCCTTCTTCAGAACTAGATCATCGATGTTAAGCTCCCACGGTACCACGCTCTTATTATAATATTTCTTCAAGAACTCCTGATATTTCTGCACATTAATGAGTGCAGCATTATCCCTTTCTTCTAGCAGAATGGAATCCAGCTCTCTAGCTTCTGTCTGGTGTCCTGAATCAAAATATGCCACCCTTGCTGACTTTAGATATATCCCGGGTGGTAGTACCGCGTCTGCTCCGTAGACCAGATTGAAAGGCATATCTCTAGTCGCTTGGTTCACGTTGGTCCGGAGGGCCCATAGTATTGAGGGCAACTCCTTATGCCAATTTCTGTCTCTTACTTCTAAATCATGAAACATTCTGGTCTTCATTCCCTGCAGGATAAGTCTATTAGTTTGCTCAACCTGCCCATTCGTCTGCGGGTGCGTCGCTGATAATGGTTGATGCTGAATGCCAAAATTCACACAACATCTGGCAAACTTTGCTCCTTTGAACCGTGTTCCATTATTTGTCAGAACTCTTCTGGGCACGTCAAATCTGTATATGATGCTGTGTAGGAACTTGATTGCTGTCTCCTGTGTTATATTTACTGCTAGCACGACTTCCATCCATTTAGTGAGCATATTGACTCCGACAAAAAAATATCTGAAACCACCCAGAGCCCTGGGCAAGATGCCCACGATGTCAATTCCCCAGACTATGAAAGTTTAGGAGATATCAATAGGCCAAAGAGTATTATCATGCTTCATCGTCTGCTTCTGGTAGAACTGACAATCTTTGCATTTCTTCACGACTTCCATTGCATCATCCTTCACAGTAGGCCAGTAAAATTCGTGCCTGAAGACTTTACCGATGATCGAGCGCCAAGATGAGTGTGATCCACATACAACTTTGTGTACAATCTCAAAAAAGACACGACGAGGTTGAGACTGGTTCAGACTCTCTCGAAGAGTAATAACACTACGTCTAGTATCGTTGTATTATGCTATGAAAAAATTGGTTATCTCGGATGAGTTGTGAGCTGCTACTTATATAGATTGAAGACCCGTCTTATAGATCTTGTAAGCTTCCAATCATGTTACAATCTTACTAAACACGTACCTGAGTGAGACTCTTTGTTAGAGTTGCGTTCAACCTCATGGGCCACCGTAGCTATTAGACCCCTCGACTGAGTAACATATGTGGTATCGTCAATAGGGAAAAGGCTAGATAAGAACTAGGTTTTAGAAAACAGTTTTTAAGAAACTAAAATTTATTCAAACAAGACTGTAAACAAGAAAAATCTATATTGTAGCTTTCTAAAAACCAGCTTTTAAAAAACAAAAACAAAATCAATCACTGTCTCTGTGGTTTCACATGGCTGCGAAGGTTACAGCTGTCGAGCTATACCGGCCGGAGGGGGACCGTTTCGTTCTGGTCCGAGATAACCGCGGGAGGCAGGCGCGTAGCTACTAGCTCGGGCTCGGGCGATTCCAGAAAAAAAAGGGTCGGGCTCGGGCGATTCCAGAAAAAAAAGGGTCGGGCTCGGGCTCGGGCGGCAGAAGCAGAGTAATAACTTGTCGCCCAGGGCGGCCCAGCGTTCTTCTCCGCTTCGTGACGCTTCGCCGTGGCTTCCCCTTCCCTCTTTCCCTGCCGATCATCCAACGCTTATAAATTCCCTGGGATGGGGGTGCTGTGATGCTGTAGTTCACTGCCTACATCTGCCTCTCACTTTGCTTTTGCTTGCTTCTTTGCCAACACAGACCAGACGACCTCACTCAAAGCTAGCAATCGAGCCGCGCGACCGAAGTGTGTGCTGTAGTTGCATTCGAGTAGTATAGCAGTATGGATGCCGTGGTACTGGAGCTGATGACCATGGGCCAGCAGTACGCGGTGCACCTCGGGGACCTGCTCCGATCTGCGTCCCCGGCGTCGCCACACCAGGAACTCGCTGCGGAGATCCTCCGCTGCTGCGGCCGCGTGATCGCCGCGCTGACGGCCACCGGCGGCAATAAGAAGAGGAAGGCGGTTGAGCACGACACCGCCGCACCAGCAGCAGCAGCTTGGTCTCCTCCCTCGACGCCTCCCCGGAAAAGGTTCGGTTGCTGTTCCCCTCTCTTAGACTCTTACTATGGAGAGGCGGTCGTGGACCATGCTAACAAGCTTTGCCATCGAATTTCGCAGGGTTCGCGTCGGTGCGGAGGCTCTCGGCGTGGTGACGAGTGGCACGATGGAGGACGGGTTCATCTGGCGGAAGTACGGCCAGAAGGAGATCAACGGCCGTAGGCACCCAAAGCTCTACCACCGCTGCGCGAATAGGTACCTGGGGTGCACGGCGACGCGGCGTGTGCAGCGGACGCACGAGGACGGGGAGGCCCCGGCTTACGAGATCGCCTACTACGGCCAGCACACATGCAGAGGCGCAGCGGCGGCGTGCCAGCAGCTGCCGCCGACCGTCGTCGACTTCGGCTCCAACAACGCCTGGGGTTGCGGGACCGCCGCGCCTGCTGCCTCGGAGCAGCAGCGTTGGTTGTCCTTGGACGGCGAGATGTCGCAGGGCGTGTGGTCCTCATCGTCGTCGCCGGCGTCGGAGGCCGGGTTTGAGGCGCAGACGGCGCACGAGTTGCACGGCACGGCTCAGTTGGTGGCGCCTAGCTACGCTCCTGATCCGGTGACGGAGTTCCTGGACGGCAGCTTCGACTGGGCGTCCGTCCTCTACGACGGCCTCTTCGGTTTCGGCGCACCGCATCACACCATTGCCCCGATTCAGTAGCATTTCATCTCAACTAGCTCAGCTCAGCAAGGAGTGCGTTTTGTTTTTTCCTTTGCGGGAAGCGGTGAATTCTGCTGTGTCGCGGCAGTGGTTGGTTACTGTTGTTGAGTGGCAACCTATTCGGTTTCTCATGGTATTTTCTTGTAGAAATCATTGCGTGGGGATTGGATCAGCGAGGCATCAGTCGGACGAATTCCCAAGAAAGGAATGATTAGGCGAAAAACGGTTTGCTACTGGTATAATTATGCCCAGATCCTGTATAAATGGAAATTTTCTTGACAGGACATTTGTAAGCGTAGTGTAAGGAATAATAAACCCCTGCAAATGGACACCACCTAACAATTTAACTAGGGCCACCGGTTTACGGAAGACCGGCACAGTGTGAAAATGTAAAATGTTGGATTAGACCGGCACAATTGGACCATCGGTGATGTGATTACTAGACTCAATCGGGACCAGGACCATGTACCCCTTGTTGACCGACCTCACATCTCATAGTCAAGTGACCGGAGAGGCATGTCGCACGAGGGGGAATCATAAAGCAGAGCAGGGCTGATGCTTATTTGCAGGGTTTTTTTTGCATCCTGATAACTAGAGAAAAAATGAATTGGCATGTGATCACAGCACTATGCAGTGAACAAAAAGATCCAAATATTACAGAACAGAAAGGGAGCAAGGGACAACTGTCCCTGCCTCAAATTCGTTTCCTTCTACAACCAGTCCCTCGCTACATCGAGGAGTAAGAACCAATTCAAGTAGGACCATAATGGATGAAAGAAACAGCCTCTAAATAATATCAATTTGTCATCTAGTAGTCAATATAATTGTGAGCAAGCAAACAACAAAATACTGAAAAGAATACTGCTGATATTGTGGGTCAATTCCACTAAACATTGAGCGTGTTGTTACAGCACTGCTATCGCAAGCAATAACAACAGATGCACTACTCAATAGCTACGTACATCATGACCTTTGTAGATCATTTATTATTGTTGTTCCAGGCATCACCTATATATTACATAAGGAACGAATGAGCTCGGCCACAAGCATGATCAAGCAGGCAATTCTTCCAGACTCCATGTCTCACCATACACCACCAACACTGTAGATGATCTGAGAGAAGCCAAGATTTGCCTGAAGTGAGCTGACATAATTTTTCAAACCCAGCAGTAACCACATTTTCATCCATCGCTGCACAATATCCATGAAGTAACTAGTTACACCAATGAAGTGTGCTGACTTTGTAACATGCTTATGGAGACCTATTTATGCAATCTACATGGGAAAGGACATAAAGTGAAGAAATCATTGTGTATACCAAATTCGAGTGTTTCCATTTGTTTGCTGAATCTTTCTCACTGCTCAGAGATCTTTGGAGTGTTGCCAGTTGCAATGCGATAAAAGTAAAAGGCTGTCGCAGTCCCACTGCAGCTCAATTCAAAACGAGTCTCATTAATAAGAGAACATTTCTGTTCAAAACGGTTGTAATGGCTACTCCAACATGACAAATGAAGGGCAGTCATGTGGTACAAGTCAAGCTAACAGATGCTAGAGTATATGAATGAATACTACATGACCAACTATGGTGACCAGCAACAGTTCTCCAAAGCTTGGCATCAGCTTCAAAGCATTTGAAGAAACGTTCATCACATAATGATAAACATGTACTATAGGGCTAATAGAATGCTTAGAAGGAAAGATTGTTGATATAGAGAGAACCAAATTTGTAGTTTTTTCGGTGATAAGTCATGGAAGGATCATGGAGTGGTGGTACAAAAAATGAAGCTGTTGTCTATCAGAAAATTAGAACTTATTAGAGAATTCAAATGCAAACGGGTAAAAAACATGTGATGAGCCAATATACCATCATCACAAATGACTGCATGTCTGCGTGAGTGCAGAACAATAATACTTTAACCAATTAAAAGGTTTGAAATGTACTAACCTGAGGAGAACAACGAATATTTTTGGAAACCAACCATTCTGTTGGAAAAATAGATAAACCGAAGTAAGTTCTAAGGTAATAACATCAGACCATAATGATTTTGAGATGCATGAATTATCCATGACAGAAAGTTTACCTGAAGTAAAGCAGACAACTCCCTGAAGAAGATGACAGTAGCAATTGCTGCATGCCACAAACAAAACAGTCAAGATGCTAGTTAAAATCATAAAAATCTTATCAGAGTTCAAGTGAAACTTTGCTACATAAATCATGACTCTAATAACCACATGTGTGTTGAGCCTGTCATCAGTTATATTCCACACCTAAGTTATATCATCAAATGTTGTTTGCATCACATGTTTAATTTGAAACAGTTGAAACTTGGATGCTATGTGCCCATAATCAATATTGCAGTACTCTGACATCCAGATAGATAAACCAGAAAATCTTGTTTGATAACCCCAGGGTAGCATAAACTTTAATCAAGTTCAAACTAATACTGAGGATGGATATAAAACAGTAGAATCAGATTTGGAAAAGGAATTAGAGAAATTACAAAACCCCACATGAATAGAAAACTGCAAGTTAGAATTGTTTATGTTAATGCCGGTCAATATTACGCAAACACTAATCATTTCACCATTAACTTACCCAATGCATTCAGAATCTTATAAAAGTAAGCTCTATACTTTTGTTTCAGTATGCATGAAAATTTCATCATGAGAAACAATTTATAGCCAGAAGCAGCTACTGAGTCATCATGATCATGAGAAATCTTATAAGTATGAATAATGGAAAAGTAGACATATATCACACCTCACTACGAAAATTTATCAAAACAGCTTCTGAGTTTTTACTGACAGCATAAGATTTTGGAAAGAAACGTTAAGTAAGCTACGCTTGTTGAATTGACATGATTAGGTAAAATAATAGAGAACAAAACTCTAGATTTGGCACAAAAAGACTTTATAACCTATATATTGTAGGACAGACAACAGTTTATGGAAGTTAAACAGTGTGACATACTCAACAAAACCTTCTATTTTATCATTCTACTAAAGATTGTTATGTTGAGGCTGCAAACCTTATAAGTATGTCTAAAATGCATATCAGCAGTACAATTAATTATGAATGACTCAAACAAATTACAGCAAGGAAAAGATAAAGGGTAAAGATGACTAACCAGCTTGCCCTTTAAGCAGAAGACGAGGCTGGTGTCTGCCATCTCTTTGTGTTCTCAGACTTGAGATGCTCATAGCCAACAATGCCAAGCCAAGAATAATACCAAAACGAAGTGCAGATGTGTGTCCAGTCAACATGAAGTCAAGGAAACCCCCCACAGAAAGAAAGGTACCTAGAAGGCACAATGCAGGCACATGAATAGCTTTACCCCTTAACAAAAGATGTAGGTAATTGACAACATGATTAAGGTCATATCGGATATATTTTCAGTTTTGCCAACCCTCAGTGTGTCTGTGTTGTGTGTGTAATGAACTGTAATTGAAAATTCAAGTGATGTGGAGCACTTTTAACATACCGAAGGGAATGCCCACATGATAATCCTTATACTGTGATGGGAAAATCAATTTGCTGAGAGCACTGAACGTGTCTGTGATGTCCTTAATTGAGTCTGGGGACTTCTGAGCTGCCATCCTCAGATATTCCTGTCCCTCCTCACCAACCTCAGCGGCAATGACGCTAAGATCCTTCTGCGCCTTTTCAGCCTGGATCTTCAGCTTCTGCGAGGCTTCCAACAGCACCTCCCTCGTCCTCTTGGAGTAGACTTCGTATGCCTGCACCGACAGCACCTGCATTCGCAGGGCCTCAGCCTTGAACTGCTCAAGCATCACCTTCCAGGCCTCCTGAGCCTCCTCGGGCTGTATCTCCACATTGCTAGTGTCCTTGTCGTCCTGCACCTCTGAAGCATCCTTAATCCAGCAGAAGAATAAATGATTTCAGCGATAAAATTCAGCTGCGGCATCAGGATATTCACCGTAGCGAATTGGGTGAATCGTTGCGTGTAACTGAAATCAACAGCACCATGCCATACACATATCCTACTTGGCAGGCACTTGTTTGCATTCAGGACAGTTAAATAAAGCGGTCGAATAAACAGAATTAGTCCTAAGACACAAAAATGCCGGTCTAGGCTAGTAGACCAGCGCATAGGAGAAGTTGTTAGGCAGATCAGATAGACAAACAAAGCAACAGCCGCAAGGATCTCGGAGAGAGAGTTGACTGACGAGTACCTCCTCCCCCGCGAGGGCGGCGACGACGCGACGACCACGGGGCACGTGGTCTCCCCCGACGAGACCCCGGGGACCGAGCGCGACCGCTCGGAGTGAAACCCCGATGCGGCGGCGGAACGAGGACGGAGAGCGCAACGCCGGGGCGGAGGCGAGAGTGTGGAACGCGCGGACGCGCTGGCCGGGGCACGAGAGCCGCGGGGCGGCCACGGCGTGCACGAGGGCGGCGGCCATCGGGGCTGGGGCAGGAGATGGCAGGTGGGTGGGCAGCGAGGAGGCCCCTTGGGAAGGGGAGGGGAGAGGAGACGGCTCGGAAGGGCGGCGGAATGGGAGAGGAGGTGGAGGCGCCGGTGTCGGACAGCACCAACGAGAAATGGGGGAGTTTTGTGGGGTTTCTACGGGGCTTTTCGCCGCTCTGTTTCAGGTTTTGGGTCGGAGGAGTCCGAGGGATCAGGGAATTGCGTGGTGGGCAGGTCGGTTTTGCCAGGGGGTTCGTTCCATTTCTCTGCACGTTCGAGCACATTTTGAATCGGCGCTTCAGCTCCCCCGCGTCCGTGCACGAGATTCTTTGCTTATTTTCTGTTTTCTGTGATTTATTTTTTAGAAAGTCTACCCGCAACCGATCACGCGGCCTCTTTCGCCTTGGTGGGAACGTGAATCAGATTGGGGGTAGAGGAGGTGGTGTGCAGCGGTGGGAGTGATGATGGTGACAGAGGCCGTGGGTGGAGCCGGCGGTGCAAGGTGGTTAAGGTCGAGGTTAGGATTTCTGAGTTGTCGAAGGCCGCGGGGAAACTTCGGCGAGAAGGTTCAAGAGGGGGGGGGCGGCAACGGAGATTAGTGACAAGACAGGGCGATGGGCAGGAACGGAAAGACAAGTCGACGAGAAACAGAGAATGTGTCAAAGCTCGGGGCGACCGGTCACGCGTTCAGCACTTATTGCGCGGGCGCGGCTGGCCTTTTTTTCACTGAACTTGTAACTAAGCCCACTGCCGCAATCATTGGAAACGGTCCACGCCTACTTTTGAGGTGTCCGCCGCTTGACGCTGCCGAGGAAACAAACACGTTGCTGAGTGAGGACTGCTGCAGTAGATATCCGTGGCTGTGAACCGAGACAACCCCTGGACTGTTGAGCAGTAAACCTAAGCGAAGAGGCTGTGTATTACAGCAAAAAGGGTGTTTATGCTAGGTTTGACCTCCTGTTTAATTTCCCCTTTTGGTTCTAGTAGAACAGGAAATGGAGGTTTTTCACATAGGAGACCTCATTTTCTCTGTCCTCGTACAGAAACATCGTGAACATGAGGGTAATGTCAGCGAGCCACATTCGTGCCGCAAAGAAACAGATTCTGAACACATTGCTTCCGGCAATACAGTTGGACATCAGGTGCTAGAGATGCAAAAGGAACTGCAAGAGAGACATCGATGCCCTGGTCTCATGCTAGCCTTCCAACCAGGCAAGGTATTGGCTCTTTAGTTTAAAAAGGCACCCATCTGCACAACGTTAATAACTGGTCCACAAAAGAGCTACAACTGCCTGTATTCTAACGGGAACGACTAGTAAGAAAAAAAGATCCCAGCTCTTCTTCACAAGTTTACATAGTAGCATAAATCTTTGCACATACAACAGTCAAAATTTGCTTTCAGATATTAAAAGTTGAGAAACGAAGTACTCATGACATCCAGCAGCACTGATATCAGGTAAGAAAGATGTCATGCATTTCAAATGGTAAAGCACCTCTCATGTGCTTCTGACTATCAATGTGCAATATGCATGTCTAATGAGCTGCTCACTTAACATTTCCGTTGGGTATGGAAGATCTACATGGACCAGCTGATGTAGTAAAGGGTATTCCTTTGTAGGTTGCAATTCCATTCTCATCAGTACGAAGATGCTGGACATAATAAAATAAAGTTAGAGGCAATATGGACATCATTCAGCAAAGAATGTCAACGTCGTAAAATGTTAGTAAGTTAACTATTAGATGACAAAATTAATTGAATTAATCCAAACCATGCTGCAAGGCTGACAAAACATTTTATCATCGATAAATGGAGACAGAGTAAATAGAACATCTGTGAGAAGTGATATAATATCATATGAAATAGGCCACTGTTAAATGTGTACCGGTGTAATCTTGTCCAGCTGCTTTTTCTTTGGATTTAGGACATCTTCTGGCTTCCCGTCAAACCTGCGTGTGAATGACAAATCAATCAAGAACAAGTTAAGAGATTGAAACATGGTGAAGAATCTAAATTAAATATGCGGGCCAAATGCAAATCATAAATCCAGAGGGACAAACTAGCGAAAACTGAGAACATCAAAAGTGACTACAATTATGCAAATTCTTTATGCTACAAAGCAGCATTTGTGCAAACCAAAATGATAATCAGGCTGAATTACATTTTCACCTCTAAAATGGCAATAGAAAACATGTGGCATGAGTACATTCTAACTACACGTCTAAGTTTTGTATTGTTCCCACGAAATTTCAGCTTGTACAACTAGATGTATACATGAACACAAATTGGGACTAGACATAATAAATGATCTATGGTGTTGCACAAGCAAGTTATTG
>VSTD030000147.1:0-18912 GCA_008808055.3 Sporobolus alterniflorus | reverse complement strand
CATCAAACAATCCAAATCCATCTACTCACTCAGCTGATGCTCAGTTAAAGGTACAATCACCCCCTGTTATTCATTAGGATGATGGTTCTATTTCAAAACTGAATTGGACTTATTGTCCTAACCACAACAATTTGTGTTTGGAGTAATTCACACTTCTGAAGTGACTAATTCAAATTAGTGCAATTATGTAGCACTCCTTTTTTTCTTTTATGAACAGCAAGAGTTGGCTGGTGTCTTCAAGAAAATTGGTGACAAGCAAACGTGTACAATCGGTCTTTATGAACTGTACCAAATAACCCAGCTCTATCCAAAGGTATTATTTAGCGTGCAATTAAATCCCGATGTTATAAAACATATCTGATATATATCTACTCCTGATGAATGATAATTATTGTCCAATTGAGGCCTGGTGGGTCAATTAACTGTAGTAAAAGAAATGGTCTAATGCAGCATTAGCACATTTTTCTTGGAAATTTATTTCCAGGGAATTTCAGAGACTTGTTTAGTTTAGGTTGGGTGGTTTAATACATAATGTATTGATAGTTTATCAGGTGTTTTTTTAGGAAAAAAGTTTATCAGGTGTTGAGCTGTGCCATGAGGATTCAAATGCCAGAGGTGTTGTAGTAGACATACTTGTTAATACTTTAATCTGTTGTTATGTTTGTGTTGTGGATTTAGAGCAAAAAATGTTTTAGAAGATGAAAGCCGTGGCAACGCACGGGCATTCCCCTAGTATTCGTTACAAACTTGTTAATTTTTATTAAGTTGTTTGTTTAGTTTGAAACTTGAATAGGACACATATTACACTGGAGCTGTTAGTTACCAACGAAGTTGCCACTGGGCATATATTTGTAAAGCACTTCTTTTCAAGTCGCTTGTTTTCCTATTTTCATCGTTCATACTAACAATAAAAATGTAATTTGGCTGATGTGCTGTGCTGAACCATGTGTAACCTATTTCATTACGAAGATAGCAGGGGAAGTTGTACAAGAATGATCCCCATAAGTGGTTGTTTAGTAGTACAGGCAATTTTAGCATCTGTCATGTTTTTACAAGTGGAGCCAGAAATGTGGTTTAATTTGCAGGTGCTAAATGTGCAGATGTAAACATCATATAAAGGATGTCTTTCAGTTAGTTAGCAAAACCTGAAAACAAGAATTCAGGCTCTATAACTACACCATTATACAAATTGCAGCTAAACCAACTTAGAATTGTTCAAAAGATTGAAGGCACCTACCTATCAAGAACATCTTGACGTTGCATTGTGGAAAGCAAACCACGCGTACGCATCAGCAAAGAGCGATGTCCCTGATATTCACCTTCAGCACTCTGGAGAACAGTTGTTGATTCATCTGCATTATTTAATAAATTAGTCTGCATATTGCAACATGACTATGATGGTTCTGACATAATCAGCAAAAAAGAAAAGTTCCGGTTGTTATCAAATGAAGTACAGTAAAGTGATGTACCTCCTCAATGATAACAGAAAAACATCTTATACTCAAATAGCAAAGCATTATGTGCTAAAAGCAAAAATATAAATGTACAGAACTAACTACAGCCACTGATCACTATCATCAAGCGACCTCTATTTTCTCCACTGTGAGATGAAACCATCATGCTTGAGAGATTTACGTAAACCAAATGAACTTTAATTATTCCAGAAAACGATAAAATTACAACTAAGATTATATTATACAGATTACAGGCATACATGTTTAATCAAGAGCAAAGAAATGCATACCAAAAGTTGCCAGCGTATTTGCACTTCTTTCCACTTCCTGGCCACATTTATGATAATCAGCTTCAAAACTAAGATCAATACATCATCAATAACAAGATTTTAATTACACACACAACAATGCTAACCTGAACCATCATCTGGCGAGACCGACGGAGGCTCTCGGTGATACTTTCAGCAGCAGATGTCATCCCAGCCTTTGTCCTGCATCAGTTGGTAAGCCATGAAATACAATGCGTACAAATTCATATGTTTCTTGGGCTATAAACGTAAGAAGGTGGGTTTTTTTTGTAGAGTAATATACAGTAAGGAAAACCCCTATTGTAAGAGGGTACTTCATTCATCAGGATAACACATGAAACCTGATTTGACCATAACATAAAAGGGTGGTTCCTTTGTTACTCATTAATGAAATGCATTAACACAGCAGCTCCTAATTGTTAAGCCACACTTCTTAGTTTAAATATAGGACAAACTAGAATTTGCAAAGAAATGCAGTTGTCTTCATTTTCAAATTCAAGTGGTCCAGATTAGACTAAATCAGAGGGCAGGAATCACACAAAGCTAATTAAATCATGGAGTGGAAACCTCAATCAAAGGAGAAATGGCCTAATGGAAATCAACTTACTGGAGATTACGCCTGCGAATGGTAGACTCTTCTCCACCTCCCAGAAGAAGCTCCCTCTAGAGAAAGACAATTAGAAAAACTGGTGGCTTTAAGTAATAAGGGCACCGCCTGCAATATTTAAGGTAGCATGTTGCCTATAGTTTTTTTTTTGCCACATTTTAGCTAAAAGATGCAAAAACAAAATCAAACAATGGTTGCATGGTTGTCTGTCAATTTACTTGAGTTCATGTCCACCTACAAGATATACTTGTATGTGAGGAATAGGTTTTAAAATACTCCTTTGTTTCATTTCAATTGATGTTCAGACAAGAATGTTAGTTTAAATTTGTAATAATATTCATGCCTGAACATCAACAAAAAGAAAATAGACGAATTACATGATTTATTGTATCACAATACTAAGACACCTCTTGCCTTGATGATGCTCTGGAGAGGCATATACTGCTGAGAAATAAATGATATGATTAATATCACATGGTTAAGGCAAAATCACACACCTCTACTTGAGCAGCTTTTCTAATGTTTTCTTTCGCTTGCAGATTAGCATTCCTTAAGCTAGAACGCAACCTGCATACATAAAATCAAAATTTGTTGAAAGAAAAATGGTGAGGTAAGAAGGAAAATTACAAGACTATCTTACTTCTTGTACTGTTCACCCCATGAATCTAAGGTTGCCTGGCCGGACTGCACTTCTTCAAAAGTCGGTAACTGCTGTGCTAGAAGATCAAGATGGAACTGTAGTGACTTGAGCAATTGCAGAGCATCCTGTGCAGAACCATTCAACCTTGGAAGAGAATTAGCTTCCTCTGTCCCTTTGCCAGTTTTCCCACAAGATTCAATCGCAGCAATGTTCTCCTTCAGGTGTGTAACCGCTTGGTCCCATTCCTTCTTCACATTCTCCACAGCTTGTGTGACTTCATCCATTCTAATACCAGATAGAAAGTTCATCAGATACCATAACATGGAAAAACAAAGGTTGTAACAAACAGAATACGCCTAAGTAGCACCCTACATGATTGAATGGGCAACTTTTCCAAATTAAGTTCCTTACATGATACAACTACATGCATAATTCCTCACCAAACTGAAGCATAGAGCTCTCTCTTTAAACAGACGTGACTGAATAAGCTTCACGCGTGGATTGCATTGAGAATAGAACAACAATGTCCATACATGTCTTTCTGCAGTTACGAACTCTAGCTAGTAGCTAGTAATAACCATCTCAAGGCCCATTTGTTAGACAGGGAATGAAAACGACCTAGCCCAACAGTAATGTTTTCTACTGGTCATTTGCTAAAATATACCATCGTTCTTTTCTAACACTAAAGTTGAGAATGTAGTCCGGCAAGCACTTGAGCCTGAGAAATCTTTGGTATGATTCAGCAACGAAAACACTGGTGTTTAAAGATAAGCATACGTGTATCTAATCACTACAATCTACAATTTCACGGCTACTGCCTAGACCGAAACACCTGCTATAGTTTCACAACCTCAACTAAGTGATTCCAAAGATATCAGGACTGTTTTCTGGTCAAGGCTGGAAAGACTTCTATCATTTAAAACAAGCAGCAGAAGTACGATGTGTTTACAAAAGCGGACAGACCAGCCGCCCTACATAAGGCCAACGGAGGGATCCCCTCCTCTCCTCAGCTACATACATCCTAAACGTCAATTATAGGAGGGAGGAGGATTCGACCATTGGGAAGGAGAGCTCCGTTCTCACCTTCCGTCGAAGTGGACGAGGAGGGCCAACTCCCAACTCGACCTTCTCTCCGCCCGTGATTGCTGCGCCCTTTGTGCTGCTGCCTGGGATCGGAGTAGCGTGGCGACGAAAGGGGTGAGAGAGGGCGCATATTCGATGCAAACCTACAAGTGTTCGAAGGGGACGCCATACGGGAAAGCTTACGCGACGCCAAATTTCCAGTACCGGCCGAGATTTGAAGCCGCAGCGCTATACTGTAAACACGAACGCGACGGAAAGGTTGCTACAGGAATACTCGATCCATGGCGAACCAGACACGTACTCTATCAGGCGAAGCCGTCGCCCGCGCCGTCCTTAGCCGCCACTGCCCGCCGCCCCGCTCCCGCGCCGGAGCAGCCTTCCGCGTGCCGCCGTCGGGAGTTGGGAAGAGAGAGAAGAGAGAAGAGGGAGCGTGGAGAGGAGAGATGAAAGGAAAAAAGACAAGAAAAGAAAGGGTAAAAAGGGACAAAGGAAATGAATTATCTTTTTTTTTAGAAATTGTGATTTGCTAATTATATTGATCATATTATTATTGTGTAATGAAAATAAAAGGTGACAGTTATATAAATTAATATAAAATAGTGAATGGTAGTTGATACAAAATTCAATGATGACAATAATTTAAATATGAATGGAGTATTTTTTTAAAAAAATAAACTTGACATAGAGTTTGGAGCTGATGAATTTACGTACATTTTTTCCAGTGGCACTTATATGTATGCTAAGTTTCAGATTTTTTTAAAAAACTATACTCCCTTCACATTTTAATTGTTGTCACATTGACTTTTTAAGTTATATTTGATCATTTGTTTTATTTAAAAATCAAAATTATCATATATTTTATTATTATTTGATTTATCTCTAAAGACATTTGAAATATAGCTTATAATTTTGAATATTGGAATTAATATTTTGAAAAAGACAAATGGCTAAATATAGCATAAAAGTCAATGGCGTCAATAATTCAAATATGGAGGGACTACATAGATTTTTTAGCGGGTTTTCACGCATCCACAAATATGCTATCTTCGTTGAATATTTCGTCATGTTGGCATTGGCAAATCCTTGCATCTAATTTAAGTATATAAAGCCTTTTTTTTAATCTCTTATGTCGGCTAGGGAAATTGAACATGTTTTAAGTCTCCTCCTGCAAGCTACCGGGAGATGCCTCGGGCTGCAGGTCCTTTGCATCTGGCAAGGGATACCAATGTTGTCGGCCAATTGTGAATTCAAGCAAACTCCACACCATGGTACATATTGCGAAAAAAATCATAGATAATATTCCTAAATCTCAATCGTATGCTCCCTTCTTCACTTTGGGACTGCCTCTCTACAACGCGTTGATAGAATAGAAAGATTGTGTCATTCATGATAGGCAGGTCATGATCCTTGAGATCATTGTATTCATCTTATTGTATATCTGATATAGAATTGATTTGTTAGGATCCTATCCTTAACTTCTATACTAAGAGATATTACTTGATTTATAAGCTAAGATCCAATCTTGTGCATGCCACGACGGGGGTTGTTCGTGTCCTATTTAACATGTAATGCGAGTACGGCAAAGGTACACCGCTTAACCCATCCTCATATGGTAATCAGAGCAATCCTTCTCTAGAACACTGACGATGGCTTCTGCTAGCGCCAGCTCAGGGACTCCCAATTCTGCACCCTATTGTGGAGAAGCTCATGAGATCCAACTTCTCAATCTAGAAGGCCTTGGTCCTCACCTCCCTTCGTGGTGCCCAACTCGTTGATTTCCTTAAAGATGAGATCGAAGCTCCGACTGAATACCTTTAGCGGTGTCGATGATAAGAAGATGGAGACGCCTAACCCAGAGTTTGTCATCTACATCACCAAGTAGAACCTAGTTATGAACTTCTTGCTCTCATCTCTCTCTAGGGAGATGCTTGAGTATGCTGCGTCCTATGCAACCCCTCTAGAAGTGTGGAAGAATCTTCTCACCATGGCATCGTCGTAGTCTTGGGCACGTGTGATCAACACACGGATGGCCCTCTCCACCAATAGGAAGAACAACCAATCCATTGCCCAGTACGTTGGGAAGATGAAGATTCTTGCGGATGGCATGGCTACCACGGGAAAGAAGTTGGATGACGAAGATCTGGTGGGATATATTCTCGTCGGACTTGACAATGATTTTGACTCTATCATTTCTACGGTCTCGGCTCGTGTTGAGCCAATCTCAGTTTCTAAGCTCTACGAGCAGCTGATCCACCATGAGCAAAGACAAGAACTTCGTGGCAAGGAGTACACTACGGTGAACTATGCATCTCAGGGGCGAGGAGGATCCCCAGTGCGTTGTAGCCCTAACCGTGGTCGGGGACGTGGCCGCGGGAGGGGCTTCTACAACAACAGAGAAGACTACAATTGGGTGGAGCGCCAGCTTTGTGGCAAGAATGGGCATACCATGATGAAGCACTTTGACTGTAATTATACCGGTGAAGAGAAGAGTGCAACAGCCGCCACCTCATACGACATCGACAACAGCTGGTATGCCGACTCCGGTGCCACAGATCACATCACCGACGACCTTAAGAAGCTGATCACCTAAGACAAGCATCTTGGTAGCGATCAGGTTCACATCGCAAGTGGCTCAGGTATGAGGATTGATTAAGTCGGTCATTCTATTATTCATGCATCAATACATTGAATAATTTTCTCTATGTTCCTGATTCTAGCAAAAATCTAGTTTTAGTTTTTGTCCATCACTTCACTCTTGATGATAATGCCTTTCTTGAACTTCACCCTTGGTATTTTTTCATTAAGGATCGGGCCTCGAAGAGGGTCCTTCATCGCGGCAAGGTTGAAAGAGGTTTATATCTGTTGAAGTCATTAGAGAAGCAAGTGTGTGCTGTCACCAAATCATCCCAGGAGAGGTGGCATAGTCGTTTGGGACATCCCTCTTTGCCTATTATGCAAAGAGTCTTGGGTCAAAATAAATTGCCTGTTTCCAAGGAGTCGTGTGAGTCAGTAGTTTGTGATGCTTATCAGCAAGGGAAGACACATCAATTGACGTACCCCAAGTCGTCTAGTGTGTCAAATTTTCCTCTTGAATTAGTCTTCTCCGATGTGTGAGAACCTGCCACCGAGTCGGTTGATAGGAAAAAATATTATGTAACTTTTATTGATGACTTCAGCAAGTTTGTGTGAATCTATACTCTTAAGAACAAATCTGAGGTGTTTGAGCGTTTTAATGAGTTTCAAAATCTCATTGAAAGACTCTTTGATCGAAAGATCCTTACCATACAAACAGACTAGGGTTGTGAGTACCAAAGACTAAACTATTTCTTTCAACAAATATGCATTTCTCATCATGTCTCTTGTCCCCATGCTCACGAACAGAATGGATCCGTAGAGAGGAAGCATTGCCACATTGTAGAAGTGGGTCTCACTCTTCTTGCTCAAGTCTCCATGCCCATGAAATTTTGGGATGAAGCCTTTACCACAGCCGTATACTTGATCAACCGTATACCTAGCAAGGTAATCGGTTATGAGACCCCTCTAGATTGCTTATTCCACACTAAGCCTAATTACCTTTCTCTTCGTGTCTTTGGGTGCGCCTGTTGGCCAAATCTATGACCCTACAACAATCACAAACTTCAATTCCGGTCCAAGCAATGTGCTTTCCTTGGTTATAGCACTCAACACAAAGGGTTCAAGTGTCTAGATATTGCAGAAGGGTCGATCTACATATATAGTGATGTTATATTTGATGAGACCGTCTATCCATTTGCTAAGCTTAATCCTAACGCTGGTGCCCACCTTAGAAGCGAGATTTCTCTTCTCCCATGCTTTCCAAACTCCTCTCACGACGATGCATGTTTAACTAACAATGACTTGGCCTTGACTAATCTTCATACTAATGATGGTCTTAGCACAGATGCAGACCATGTTTATGCAGGAGGTTTGGGTGCAAATACCAGAAAAAAAAACTGTGAAGAAAATGAAGAGGAAATGAGTCCTAATGGAGCTTCAGAAGCATTAGATCCAAACTTCGGTCTTGAGACCTCACCATTGGCTGATACGAATTGGCCTCAGATCAAGTGCAGTGTCAGATGGAATCAGCCTCAAGTCAAGCACAGCGCCAACCTCCCGACAGGAGATTAGCATCAGATTGCATCCCTGGGTTGACATCAGACCAGGATATGGTCTAGAGTACTGGGGCAATCACTGATGGACATGTGTCGGGAGCGTCTGTGTTCCAGCTTTTGTCTCGAGCCAACACGGCGATAGAAGACCACGCGTCATGCTCAGACGAGCTGGATGGATCTCAGGGTGTTGAGCCAGGATCTTTTGCGCTGCTTGTTGCTGAACCAAATTGAGTTACTACACGATTAAGACATGGCATAAACAAACCCAAAGTTTATATAGATGGCACCATCCGCTACAGTTTTTTAGCAAGTGTGGGGGAGCTAGCAAACAGTGCAAGAAGCATTGAATGATCTTAGATGGTGAGAGGCTATGAATATGGAATTTGAAGCATTGCATGCAAACAACACATGGCGTCTTGTTCCACCAAGGAAGGGCAACAATATAATCGACTGTAAGTGGGTGTATAAAATTAAGAGAAGATCTAATGGCTCGATTGACAGATATAAGGCTAGATTGGTAGCCAATGGGTTCAAGCAACGCTATGACATCAACTATGAAGACACCTTTAGTCCAGTGGTTAAGGGCGCAACCATTCATCTTGTCATTTCTATTGCCGTGTCAAAAGGATGGAGTCTACGATAGTTTGATGTACACAATGCTTTCCTCAACGGTGTTCTTGATGGAGAGGTTTATATGCGACAACCTCCTAGATTGGAAAATAAGAAGACTCCACACTATTTGTGCAAACTAGATAAAGCTTTGTATGGGTTAAAATAGGCACCTCGGGCCTGCTATTCAAGGTTGAGTAACAAGTTCAAGGAACTTGGTTTCACGGCTTCAAAGGTAGATTCCTCCCTATTTTTCTACACCGGCAACAAGTGTACAATCTATGTACTCGTATATGTGGATGAGATCATCGTCACAAGCTCCTCACCGGCATTCACCAATACTCTAGTAAAGAAACTGAATCAAGAATTTTATTTGAAAGATCTTGGTGACCTCCACTATTTTCTGGGTATCGAGGTTAACAGATCAAAGCATGAACTTGTGATGACTCGAGAGAGGTATGCTTTGGATATTTTGGGGGCGTGTCAACATGAGTAATTGTCGAACAGTGCACACACCCATGTTACCAAGAGAGAAGACTCTTGTAAATGATGGTGAACCTTTGGGACCAAGAGATGCGACTCTATATAGGAGCATCGTAGGGGCACTTCAGTATCTCACATTGACATGACCCAACTTGGCATTTGCAGTCAATCGTGTGTGTCAGTGGCTTCACAGTCCAACCACAGTCCATTGGGAGCGTGTCAAACAAATTTTGAGGTATGTAAAAGACATGGTTCAGTATGGTCTCAAATTTACTAACTATTCCTTGTTGATCCTCAGTGGATTCTCAGATGCCGATTGGGCTGGGTGCCCAAGTGACAGGATATCCACGGGGGGTTTTGTAGTTTTTCTTGGATCAAACTTGATCTCCTGAAGCTCTAGGAAGCAGGCCACAATCTCACGGTCAAATAGTGAAGCTGAGTACAAGGCTCTTGTAAATGCGCGGCAGAAGTTATGTGGTTGCAAACTTTACTCAAAGAATTAAAGATTTCACATCCTCCTGCAGCTAGGCTATGATGCGACAACCTTGGTGCAACTTACATATCAGCTAACCCTGTGTTCCACGCAAGGATGAAACATATTGAGGTAGACTTTCATTTTGTACGTGAACGTGTTGCGCACAAATTATTGGAAATTCGAAGTATATCATCTAAAGATCAGCTCTTGGTGTTGATCTCATTCTTTAGTTCAAGAACAATCTCAACGTGATGAAAAATGTTGTGATTGAGGGGGATGATAGAATAGAAAGATTGTGTCATTCATGATAGGCAGGTCATGATCCTTGCGATCATCTTATTGTATATCTGGTATAGAATTGATTTGTTAGGATTCTATCCTTAGCTTCACTATGAGATATTACTTGACTTGTAAGCTAAGATCCAATCTTATACATGTCATGGTGGAGCTGTTCAAGTCCTATTTAATATGTAACGAAGTTACGACAAAAATACACCACTTAACCCATTCTCACAGCCGTCAGCTGATGGTGGCTGCATCGAAGAATTTGTCCCCAACTGAGCATCGCAATGTCAAACGTACTACTTCCAGTCTCAAATCCCTTCCTCTTCAAACAAGCTTATTACTCTAAGTTGTAACACCAGGTTAATTAGCAGTTGCCCTCCGCAACACCTTGCCACCGGCGACTTGGAAGACAACATATTACCAACAGGGGCATGGAAACAGTAGCGGAGGACAAAAAAAATTAAGGTGCAACAATGTTGCGACACGTGAAGCAAGACAGAATTAGAATGACCCACCCACCCCGACTCGACACTAGTGTATTGACAAGCAATGCCAACAATGAGTTTTGCTGTCACCATAAAATCATCTTTTTGAGGGACATTGCGAGTTGTTTCTTAGACGTTGTGTTCATCTTATAGTTTAATGTTATTTAAGATATATAGATCGATGATGTTGAGCAGATATTGCTTTTTCAGGCCAGATATATAATTTTTTCATATTATATGATCACAGAGAGATATCTTCTTGAGAGAGAAAAACACAAAGAGATACATGTACTCATGCAAGGCTCTATAAAGGTTGACTATATTGGTCAAAGAATATGTAACATCCAGCTTGGTCGTGCATAAAAAAAATATCTCAAATCCAGGAGTATTTCTTAATTGAATCCCGGAGTATGGCTAGGCTTGTGCGAGTGTTGCCTACAAAAAAAAGCCCAAACCACAAACCAGAAATCCACTATCCGCATCCTCCATTTCATTCGCCGCTCGCGAATTGGCAATGCTCACCTCGTCGCTCCTGCCGCCCACAATCCCGGGCTCCAAGCCCAGGCCCGCCGTGGTCCCCGCCTCTGCGTTCGCCACCGCCGCGGTCTCGTCCCTTGCCGACGCCACTGGCGGAGGCGGCCGCCTCTCCGCGCTCATCCGCTCCCTCTGCGCCGCGGGCCGCACCGCCGAGGCCGCGCGTGCGCTGGCCGCCGCAGAGGACGGCGCGGGCGTCGTCGCCTACAACGCCATGGTCGCCGGCTACTGCCGCGCGGGCCAGCTCGCGGCCGCGCGCCGCCTTGCCGCGTCCGTCCCCGTCCCGCCCAACGCCTACACCTACTTCCCCGTTGTTCGGGGCCTCTGCGCGCGTGGCCGGATCGCCGATGCGCTCGCGGTGCTCGACGACATGGCCTTCAGAGGGTGTTCGCCCATCCCGCCCATGTACCACGTCATCCTTGAGGCCGCGTGCAGGGGTGGCGGCTTCCGGAGCGCCGTCAGGGTCCTGGGGGCCCTGCACGGCATGGGATGCACGCTCGACACCGGCAACTGTAACCTCGTCCTCAACGCCATCTGCGACCAAGGCTCCGTGGACGAGGCCGCGGAGATGCTGAGGAAGCTGCCGTCCTTCGGATTGGATGCCGACGTTGTCAGCTACAACGCCGTGCTGAAGGGATTGTGCATGGCCAAGCGTTGGGGGGATGTGGAGGAGCTTATGGAGGAGATGGTCAGGGTGGATTGCCCACCCAACATTGTGACATTCAATACCCTGATTGATTATTTGTGTCGCAACGGGTTATTTGAGCGGGTGCACCAGGTCCTTGCGCAAATGTCAGAGCATGGGTGCACGCCGGACATCAGAATGTATGCCACCATCATTGACGGGATTTGTAAGGAGGGACACCTAGAGGTTGCACATGAGATTTTGAGTAGGATGCCTTCCTACGGGCTAAAGCCAAATGTTGTTTGCTACAACACTTTGTTGAAGGGCTTGTGCAGTGCCAAGAGGTGGGAGGAAGCCGAGGAACTGCTGGCTGAGATGTTTGACAAGGATTGTCCCCTGGATGATGTCACATTCAATATACTTGTTGATTTCTTCTGCCAAAATGGGCTGGTCTACAGGGTGATTGAACTTCTTGAGCAAATGTTGGAGCATGGATGCATGCCGGATGTCATCACATACACCACAGTAATCAATGGCTTCTGCAAAGAAGGGCTTATCGACGAAGCTGTCATGTTGTTGAAAAGTATGTCTGCCTGCGGATGCAAGCCAAATACCATAAGCTACACTATTGTGCTGAAGGGTTTGTGTAGTGCCGAACGATGGGTAGATGCTGAGGAGCTGATGTCTCAAATGATTCAGCAAGGTTGTCTTCCAAATCCTGTTACCTTCAATACACTCATCAATTTCTTATGTAAAAAGGGATCTGTTGACCAGGCTATCGAACTTCTTAAGCAGATGCTTGTGAATGGATACTGTCCGGACCTTATTAGTTACAGCACAGTGATTGATGGACTCGGCAGGGCTGGGAATACGGACAAAGCTATGGAGCTGTTGAATGTGATGGTCAACAAAGGGATGAGCCCAAACACAATCATTTATTCATCTATTGCTTGTGCTCTCTCCAGAGAAGGTAGGATTAACAAGGTTATTCAATTGTTTGACAACATTCAAGATGCCACAATAAGGACTGATGCAGTGCTCTACAATGCTGTTATTTCCTCGCTCTGTAAAAGAGGGGAAACAGATCGTGCCATTGAATTTCTTGCTTATATGATTTCCAGTGGATGCATGCCCAACGAATCGACCTACACTATACTTATTAGGGGTTTAGCAAGTGAGGGATTTGTAAAGGAGGCCCAGGAGCTACTGAGTGAGTTGTGCTCCAGAGGGGCTCTAAGAAAGCACTTGATGAGACATTTTGGTGTTGTATAGAATACAAACCAATAGAATGACAAACGCTGGTGTCCTCAAGGGATCATTTCTCTATCCTGAAAGTGCCATCCACATAATCTACTCTTCAGGTTGTGATGATGCGTCATGCTGCCTCGATTGCAGTTTATCTTATGAGTAGTGGATGTCGGCTGAAAGACTATCTATGACTCCTATTAACTAGTAGCTGCATCCTTTGTTTACACGAGGCACTGAAGATATCAAGAATACAAAGCCATTTGACCTGCGAAGTTAATTGACGTCCTTGTTAGAAGTATCTGACATCGAAATTCGTGATCCTAGCTTTTTATGTTAAGTTGTTAACATGGTACAATGGACTTTGGGAAAAAAACTGTAGTGTATTAATCATGATAAGGAGATAAGATTGCGGAATGAATTACCTGGTCTCTGACATAATCCCATAGTACATAATTCATTTTCACATGTTTAAATTGTTTATATAACTATGGATCACCTCTTGTCATGGATATCTCTAATATGGATTTTTTTTCTCAAACACGTAGGAGAAATATATTTAAGTTGTATAATTTGATTTAACTACTGATTTGTTAAGGTTGAGACCTAAAAAAAATTGTTCTTTTCAACAATCAGATTCTAAATCATGTTATTAAAAAAGAAAGTATATTATTAGAAAATAAAAGGTTAATGATTATGTGAAAAATGAGGATAGAGTCATAATAGATGAGACAGTATATTTAGTACTTGGGAGGTTCAGCCCTATAATCATTTGATAATTTTTTTTTGTAAAATATGATCATTGTTGAAGTATATTTTATAGTCAGTTCTATATTTTAACATACTACCTTGTTTAGAAACTGTGTTGAATATGCTCTTACATTAAGAAGAAAAAAGGGGAAAGACTCAGTACAAAAAGAGTTGCTTACAACTCATCATCCTTGACTAAACAAAAAATGACCAATGCATCATAGAAAGCCTCAATTATGGATCTGGAGGATCCACGGCCTGGAGGAAGGACAAGTCCTTGGCTACTGTCATGGTCGACAACTAGGCCTCATCTCTAGCTACTTGGAGGGCATACATGGTGAGGCCTCCTGAAACACACACTGATTTCTATGTTTCCAGAGGCTCCGAGGATCACAAGCAAATTGAAGTCCTGTCTTTGCTGACCTTGCAAACATTGATTAGAGCATCTCCAACTGATCATTTATTCTTCACTCTCTATATCCTTAGATAGAGGATACTTCATCTTATTTTCATCCTTCATTTTTCAGTGCAATTCAATCGGTACTCTATCCTCTATTCTAGATAGAGAATTCTTCATAGTTTCTCTATAAGTAGAGTTTTAAGGAGAGAATATGAAGATTACTACATTGATAAATGATTAGATAAAGAACTGATTGATATCTGTTTTTATTTTATATACTTTAAATAAGAGAATAAAGAATAAAATAGAGTAGTGATTGAAGATGTTCAGCTACCACCAAGCTTCAAAACAGTCATCGCTGCGGCACCAACTCCTGGAGGCCTACATCAGCTAGCAGCCCTAGCCAAACCAGGTGTCCGTCTTCCACACTCTGTCGGCTGGCTCAAAAAGATGGCCCCTTGGAATAAACCTTTGTAAGCCGATCTAGGGACAGACAATTTCCAAAGGTGTGTGTGAGGTGTAGAGTTGAAAAAAAATTGAATTTACCATTTATCTCATAATCAATGAGATCAAGTGGTATGATTTGACTAATTTCAGTTCACTTATAGCATCAACAAAGACGTGAAAAAGAATGTAAGCAGGCCTGTGAAGGAATTATTTTCCAATATAAGTGTTGTGCACTCAAATTAGACCACTGTGCAGCGAGAGGAGTTTTCATCAACAGTTGTACCAACAAATTGCTAGTGCCAGACAATTCCGCACATCTGTTGTACTTTGGACTTTCTTGCTAATTTTTTATATACATATATTGCATTGGATAGGCAAAAGGATTAAGTAGATGGAGATAACTGTTGGGGATGCGGAGCGGGGCGCATGAACACCCCCATTATGAAGCTTTACCCAGTGCCTTGGACTTTTGCTAGCATCATGATCACTTGTGTCTCCGCGCGTTTTGCAGGGAGTGACGGTCGGCACGGCTACAGAGCTCCAGTTCGATCGGAGACTCAATCGGCACTCACCAAAGTGGGGGTCCTCGGGGAGCAGAAGGTTGCTCCGGAGGCCGCAAGTCGTTGTAGCTCTGAGTCGACGAGGCCCTCTTAGGACGAAGCTGCTCCAACAATGGACATGTGTCAAGTTCTGCTTGGTTAGGTAGGGAACGTGTTGTAAATATCGAAAGACTATAATGACCATATAACTGACGTGTCTTAGAGTAGGGTAGGTAAACGGGAGTAGTACTGACATTGTAACGGTTAACCTTTAACTGCCCTATAAATACGCCCCCAGATGCTCATTGATGAGACACTCAGGGAATGGTGATTGCTCTCTCCCACTGTCACCGTCCCTTTCTGCAACCTTCGGTTTATACTCTCGTGTTTGTGATCCTATAGCTTCGACTATTCAGTCCCAACAATAACATTAATGTCCCTCTGATAATATCTTTGTAACAAGTAAAAATAGTTTTGGGGATAAAACATAATTCACCAATGATTCAAGATGCTATGCTAAAAACAGTATTAGAAAAGTGTTGTATGTAACACACATTAAGTGAAGTAAACTTCAATAATCAAAATTTCAAGTTCATCTTTTATATCAAGATTCAAAAAACACTTGTGGAAGTAGCACATTTTGAAAAATACCAGGTTGTCTCTATTTTATTTCTTGACATCTTGGATGTATTTTATGCTGAAGCTTTGCAGGTTCACATATCCCTATATGTATTACATTGATGATTATCTTTTTCAGGAACTTCAGAAACTCTGCAGCATATCGAATTAACTAATGAGGGAAATGGTCCCCTTAGATATCATATTAGTTGCAGAAGAATGACATATTGCCGATCGCTTAGTTGTTCGGGATTATTTTTTTCTAAGAAGCTAGAACCGCCTTTTTTTCAAGTTTTTTCTTGTCTTTAGTACAACGGTTTCTGCAGTTCCAGTGAAATAGTAAACATAGATTATCTATATCTATACTATAAACTGTGAGTTATCCACATTGGTTTTGTCACACTACGATATTCTAGTCGCTCACCTATTTGGTTGTCACACTATGATATTCTAGTCGCTCACCTATTTGCCATTCATCTCGATTGCTGATCCACATCCAAACACTGAATTTAGAGTTAGATCTACAAAATTGTGAACCAACATAAAGATATCACACTATTTACATAAATTACAATGAATTTCGTCCTCCCAAATCCATTTTTCTTCATATTCATATCTGGCACAAAATCTCGCAACTCCCCTCCCTTCCAAATCACACGGATTTGAAAAAAATCTCCTTCCTTCACGCAGCTTGGCTCCTCGGAGAGGAAGAATCCTCCTTCCATCGTGTGTGCTGACTACTCAGGGAGGAAGAGCTCCTACCGTTGCCATCCACTAGGTGAGCGGCACCTTCTGCCGCTGCTGTCAACTAGGTGAGCGGCGTCGGTGATGGGTGAGCCGCCACTAGGAGCCAACTGTCTTCGTCGTCGTCATCCGGAGTCATAGGTCGCCGTCACTTGAAGCCACAAGTTGCACTAGGATCCATGGAAGTCGATGTCTTTCCAGCAATGTCATCAAGAACCACAGCGTGTGGTACCATTGGGCTCCTCATTGGGTCAGCGCCACCTCTCTCTCATCCACAACCGCCTGGAGTTCTCATCTTCCTTTATTCCCTTCACTCTGGATCAAATCCTCATTCGTTCCCTCTAGCTCAGGTGCCGATTGAGAAGTCTCGCCACCGATCCTGCTACTAAATCACATCTTGGTGGTTTCTTCCCTTGATTTGTGGGTTTGAATTACCAATTTTTGGGGATTCTGGAGGGATCACACTCATTCTGCTTGGCTGCAGGTTGGGCTCTTGCCACCCATGTGCACACAACTTTGATTTTACTTGTTGATTCTGATTATGCTGTCAGCTCTGTTTTATCAAACGGACATCATTTTAGTTGCTTTTGTCAGGCTTCCTGTTACTTTCCAGCTGCTCTTGCTTACTTTTGATGTGATCGGTGATATTTAAACTGGGGCGCAACCACTGTAATGGCTATGATGAACCCTAGCACTATCTTATCTTTGTTCTAGCTGTAATCTTCCTTTCCAATTAAGACAAGTTTGCTTGGTTGTGTCACCAGTTTACTCTGATTTTCTTTCCAGTTTTTGTTTTCCTTCCATTGTTGGGTCTCGTTGATCGTCGGTCCACAACTTGGTATCCAGAGTCAAAGATCCTCGGTCTAGATCCTACTCCCACCCTACCCATCCCTGATGTCAATCATCTAGGCATCAGGATTCATCATCCTTTGTAACCCCTGACGAGCTGATTCTCACGATGTCCAACTTCAACTCTTGACGCTCCTAGATCGGGATTGGTTTGGTGAGAGTGCGAGACTTTGTGTTAACCTTTGTTTTCTATTGGACAATAACATTTGTCTTCTGTTAGACAATAACATTTGTCTTCTGCTGGACAATAATATTGGTCTTCGGTGGGACTATGTCTTCTGTTGGACATTACCCATGTAGACATATTTTATTTAATTGGGATATTGGGTAGTTCAACCTTCAATTTTCACTTAGTAAATATAATGCTAATAACTTGTGAGTCAAGTATAGGTGCTTTTCTGCATTTAACCTTATTATAACTTACCTTTAAAAGTATACCCTGCATATCATTATTTCCTGCACTTGCTGAGTACCAACCATAAGTGTACTCAACCTTGCTATTTCCTCCCGCTGTACAAACCTACTGCTCAGAAGCTGAATGAGATTTTGGATTCTTTGATGAGGAGTTCTAGGCGAGCGATTACCCCCGGTCGATTGCCTGTAGAGTTATGGTGTCTTTCCGCTGCTATGTTATCGAGAGTGCTCAATTTAATTTTTTGTAAGACATTATTCATGAAATAAATATATTATATTGAGACATTGGTTATTCTGTATCCATTTTCTGTACGGTATGTGTGAAAACTTGATTCCTAGGCACATATACTATGAGCATTCGATTTGGCCTTAAAACCGGGTGTGACAGGAGTGGTATCAGAGCCGTGTCGACCGTAGGAATGCTAGCCTAGTTAGAAGAGTCATATTTTCAAGGTTATTTTCAAGCCAAAACTATTTTTACTCAACCCTCTTTGAAATCTCTATTCTACAAGTTATCTTTTCCCTCTGTCTTATCTTTTCCTCAACCTTTACTATTTAGATGGTAAATGACGGAAGGTGCAATTGCAACAACGACAACAACAATGATGTTCAGAACCCACCCTCAACACTTGAGCAATTGTTGATCGTCCAAGCGCAACTTCTTCGGACCATGCAGCAAATCCTGGCGCAAATGCAAGACGTCAACCAACTGTTGCAATCTATGGAAGCAGGACCCTCATCAAGGAAGAGAAAGAGTAACACCCAGGATGATGTTGGTCCAACACAGAAGATCAATGCAACCATAAAGGCAGCACCCAATCACAAAGATGGTTCTATGACAGCTAAAGCAACCACAACGTGTTTCAATTGTGGACAGGTCGGTCATTTTGCCAATCGATGCCCCACTCGACGTCAATGTCCCACTCCTACACCCCACCCCCACAACCTACAAAGTTTAAATGTTGGGAGTTTGAGTGGATAGAAGTCTCAAGCAACTATGGATGCAAACCCAATCTGAGTAGATCGTAAGTGCTACAATTGTGGAAAGAGGGGTCACTATGCTCATCGATGCCCCAACCCTTGCCGCCGATCTCTCATCCAGCAGGCCAAGGAAAAGGAGAAAGTGCATCTAGAAGATTGAAGATGGTCATGACCCAGATTTGGATGGCTACTACATGGAGGAATGTT
>VSTD030000146.1:0-18926 GCA_008808055.3 Sporobolus alterniflorus | reverse complement strand
CCTGGCTCAATTCGTGCTGATGGAGACACTGCTTTTGGCTACTTGTCTTCTTTTGAGTTCATATTCATCTTATGTATTATGAGAGAAAAATTAGAGATAACTGAAGATCTGAACCAAGCTTTACAAAGGAAAACACATGTTATTGTGTCTTATCTCCTCTACAAAAGTGCACCTTCAAGATCTCAAAAGTGCACCTTCAAGATCTGAGATCTGATAATGGATGGGAGGAATTTATATCAGGCTTGTGGAGTTTTGTGTTGGCCATTGCATTGACGTTCCAAACATGCATGAACCTTATATTTTACATGGTGGAATATGTATTTTTGAACCCAAACTCTCGATGTGGATGTGGTAATATCTAGTGGCTATAGAATTGTGTCATATAATCATGTTATGACTTTGAACTTAAACATTTTCAATGTCGTTTTTTCATTTGCCCTTCACCCTAGAACATTGGTCAAGCTTGGTATCTGGGCAGGAGGTGATTTTTTTGAATTTTTAATGAAGAAAGATGACGTGATATGATGTGATGCGATATGGTACTTGAATTTTCAGAATTATTTTTCATTGGAGAAATGTGACATGGTATGAGGTGATTTTTTAAAATTTTTAGAATTATCATTCAATGAAGAAACATGATGGAGATAAGATGATATGACATACTCTTTAAATTTTTAGAAATATTTTTTAATAGAGAAAGATAATATGACATATTTGTATATTAAAAAAATTAAAATTAATAATTTAGATCATAGAAATATAAGTATAGGATACACCTTATCCAGCAGAAGATGAAAGTTCGCTATCGTCGCTATCTGCATAGACAAAGTCATTTTGATTACTTGTCCCCCAAGTCATTCATGCAGCCAGCAGCAGGATCATCGGTCCAGAGTAGAAGCTGCCGTCGTGGGCAAGATAGGATAACTACAAACAGTGGAATCAAACATGAACATGAGTTGCTAATTTGCAGTTGATTGAAAATTGAGTTGCTTTCAATAAATCGTTTATAGCTTTTAGATCTAGATCGGACAAACAACTTGGATCATATGACAGGTGTTGATTGAAATGGTCACTTGCTTTTAATCAATTGAACAAGTAAAAAAATACAGAAATAGTATTAGCTAGCTCTGGCCCTTTGAACTCAAAAGTCGAAACTAAAATGTTCAGATGATTAACGAGAAGAAAAAGGAATGTACCGCAGAATCTTACCTGCGGTCGACAACGAGGCTCCTGCAAAAGTTTCGGACATACCAGCTGAATCTCCACCCTCCATGCCATTGAATATCCCGAGCTGAGGTGTAGAACACCAAGGGGCATGCTAGCTGCCAGCAAAGCAGGGCATGGCTCTGACAACGAGTGTACTGAAACATAAGAAAGTAGAGTCCTCGGACGAATATTACGGCACAAGATGATGGTATGATGCAGTGCTGTGAATTGTAAAGAAATTGTAAGACGAATTAAAATTGAAGAAACCTCACCATCACCGTTGCCTTGAGCTGCCAGCGGTGGCGTAGCAGCATCGCAAATCATCTGTGGTAGAACACTACCATCGATGAAATTCTGTTGATAGAATCCCGTCGGTTGCCATCATGTCTTCGTCTTCTTGGGAAAGCCAAGCGTCCGGTGTTCGTAGTACAGAGAACGACATCCTCTGTTCATGGTGGTAGTCCGGCGACCAACTCTGGTAGTCATCAAAGCTGCCACCATTAGGATGGTCGTCATCCATCGGGAGTAGATGCTGCCATCGTCCTGGAGATAGCACAACTACAACCACGATTAAAAAAAATACAATGTCAAGAACGAATCACATAGGACGATTTCAGACAGAAATAAAATGCACTCATGGCATTTTCCAGTCACAATGTGAGGACAACGTTTTACTGCAAACGTGAACTAAATTTATTTTGTCTGAACGTCATCCGTAAAAATACGGAATCCCTAGTAAGCGGAAAAAAGGAAAGTAACAAAAAACCATACATGAGGTTGATGACGCGGCTCCTGGGACAATCTCCCACAGACCACCTGCACCAGAGTCTCCACGCTCTGTGCCATTGAGAGACCCGGTCTGGGCTGAAGTGAAGAACACCAAAAGGGGATGTTAAAGACCAAAAATCTTCAGAAACGAAAGGACAATTGACGGTATTCTAGTTGCGACCAAAGCAGGGCGTGATTCTGACAACATATCGACTGAAAGACGAGGAAGATAGATGATGATGCAGTGCTATGAATTGTAAAGAAACTCTAATAACACGAATCAAAATCGAAGAAACCTCACCGTCGCCCGTGCCTTGCACCGCCACCGGTGGCATAGAGGCACAGCTGATCTGTGCAGGACCAGGGCTCATCTCCAGTGCTCGAATAGTCTCTTCGATGAAATTCGGCTGATGGTTGAACCCCGTCGGTGTGCAGGGGTACTTAACAAACAGCGCCCGTTGTGGCGACTGGGACGGAAAGACGGTTGACATCATGCTCGTGTCTTCCCAGCCTTGGCAATGCCAAGCACCGTCGTAACACACCATGCTGCTGCCAGCTGGGTCGGCGAGATCCATGGGGCCGGACGGGAGATGCTGGCGGCCATGGGGTAGGAGATCGACAGCGGCGTCGGAGGAAGAGGATTGTGGCCTGTGGGTGCAGTGAGCCGATTATATGCTCATGGTCTCCATCCATCAATTTATAATGTGGAGACGAGATGTTAGGTAAAGAACGACAACTTTACAACCACAGCATGTGAACGCGATTTGAACGTCGGTCTCGGGCTTCTCTTGGTTTGGGGCAGGGTTTAGAAAATTCGCCGGATAAGCCTCTGCAGGGTTACATCAGATCGTTTTCACCCGGGTCCTTCCTCTTTCTTTCCTCCCAGAAAGATGGCAAAGACACTCCACCCATTGACCACCTCGGGCTATCGGTCTCGGGCTCACCATTTGTTACTGCGACTAAACCTGTGATATTTTGTTATTCTCTCTCTCTCGGGCTCATAAGTGTCTCCTAAAATGTCAAGGAAACATTTTGAATTTGATTTTAATATTTGTTGACGAGTTGGATTTTAACAGGGTCCAATGGCAAGTGGCCCGTGAGTATAAAACAAAGTGCGTAACAAGAAGACGAATAGAATAGACTTGCCTTGTAAGCATTGGTGCCCTCGGCGTGATGTCATGCTGGCGTGGTGGTGTGGCCCTAGAGAAGAGGAGGCACCACAAGATTATGTTAGAGATAAAATAAGATAGAATAAAAGTAATTTGTTAGGCAACTTTGAGTTATAATTCGAATAGGAGAAGATCTGTGTACCGAGATGATACATGCCCTCAAGGCCACAGTAAAAATAGGTAGGTAGACACCTTTATAAACAACTCAAACCAACACAACATTCACACATTGCCAACCTCAACTTCTCGCGTGCGGGCTATCGATAATTATGTTCTCTCTTTAGGTTTGCTCTCTGTTAACTTTGAATTTCAATGGTCAAGGCATAATTGCTAGTTATCTGACATGTTTTACATTTATTCATGGATATTTCATTGATTCTAGTTACATGCTGCTCTCGGTTAAGTCTGATCGATGCAATTAGGATTTTATGTTGTAAATTCTGTTTAAATCTACATATTTGAGTCACCTTAAGTATGCTTTATGAAATAGATTTCTTAACATTTGATCATTCAAGAACTGTCTCCATTATGTTTGATCCTCTGGGATCCTCGGGACTCTCATTGGTTATGTCTGACTTCCTTTTAGATCGTTTGAGTATGAACAATCTAGTTGGTAAGGTGAACTTAAGTTTCTATTGGGTGTTTAGCCGATAGAAGGTCACTGTAAGGTTAGCTGAGTCGGTTAGGTCTATTTGTCTTGGTTGCTTGTTTTGGCAAGACCGCCGTTAGTAGAGTTTGACCTCTTATATAAATCGGCTAGGAAGATATAGATCGCCATCAGTAGAGTCTGACCTCACCCAAAACGGACCCCGCACTATTGTCGCCCCACCATTTCTCCTCCCGATATTCGGCACATTGAACGTGTCGGACTCCGTTTCTCTTCCCCCAACGATCTCTCTCTCTCTTTGTCGCCTAGGTCCTATAAAAGGATCTTGACCTCGGCCACCTCCATTCGAACCTGACGCTGCCTCCATTTTGGCACCTCCCTGCTCGAAACTCACTTCCCATCGAGGACAAACCGTTGCCACTGTTACTGTCCACCACCATCATGATCTTCAACCTGCTTTAGTGCCCTCATCAAGCCAATCCAATGAGACTCAAAATGGCCACCGATTGTAGCACGGTCTCGAGGTTTTCAAGCAGAAGGGAGAGGATTTCGACATATTGATTGTGGACCAAGTCGGTGTTTCTGACCAACACCTCCAGGGATGATGATTCTAGGCACTGATGAATCTCGACCAATACCTGCCGAAACAGTTTGGGCTGGAAGGGCAGTTTGGGATCAAAGATCCTTATGGAGAATTGGTCGCGTCCTGAGAAAGAATTGGTCACGTCCTTATGAGCAATTGAGAGATGGGGACACCAATTACTATGGTGTTATCAGCAGAACCAGGTGTCGATGAGGTAGTGCCCTGCATTGCTTCTGCTGTAGCCAATTTTTGGTGATCACCCAGTTTGGATGAAACCCTAGTACATGTCAGTACTATCATCGAACCAACCTCGATTGTCAACCTGGCAGCTATCTCATTGGCTGCCAACGGTGATGATGAGATCTACACGAAAGGTAATCAACCAACGAAGGATGAAGTGGCAAGGAATAATAAGACATCTTGCAGATTTATCGGGAGCCTCGTGAAAGGGGCTGTGAGGCTCGAGGGCAAGGAGATCAAGACAATGGTGTGGCTGCAAATAAAGTTGATAAGCAAAGATTGAGCCAAGGGAATGTATCAAAGTTGTGCGAATTGGTGAAGTCACAGACTGATATGCTATTTTGTGTTGGCTCGTGGGCGTCGTGGTAGACTGGGTCATTGGTTCCTCTAGCAATTCCTACAAAGCAGAAGGTTAGAGGGTGGAGTATGAGGACGATAATGTGGAAGAGGATCCAACCTCGACATTTTGGGGGCAGATCGATGCTTGTTGCAATTGGTGCTGATCAACTGAGGGCCTTGGATTTCTGGACCATCTTACACTTCGTGGGCCGTGGGGGTTGATCCGCATGTACTATTTGAAACGATGAAGCAGGATTGACCGTAGCACATCTTGGGGCAGCAGGGTTGATGGCAGGTTGCTGCATTGAAGGCAGATCTGATGGAACTATAGCATGGGCCCCAAAACTAGAAAGCAGGGCCAATGGGACATAATCTATCGGAAGTACACACTTGCTGGTTGAAGGCGTGTCCCTATCAGGCATCTACAAAACAAGAAGTGTTCAACACAAAACAAGAAGTATGGGATTACAAATGGAAAGGGGGTCTATACCATACCTCATGAATGATGCATTCTAACTCTACGGTTCAGAGATAGGTGATGCACTGCAGTTCAAGATATGAGGTGACCGTTCATCCCACCAGCTAGCGAAGAGTTGCTTGCAGAACAGATCAGGGACAAAATTGTCCAAGTGCTCTATCGGCAATGAGTCCGTGAGTGCTAAAATACGGTCACATTCGGCGGCCGACGAGACTGTCTAGTAGACCTGGAGTTTGTTATAGGTCAATGGGAAGCATGCCAAATCCCAGCTGGTGAGCACATGTCGGGGGGTAATAAAATTCGTAAGTTAGAAATAGGCCTCGGTTTGCAGTTATGCCAACAAAAAGCGGTTGCGGACGGATGAAGGTTGGTAGGTGGCCCAAGGACTCATGGTCAGCTACAGGATCATGGAGTTTTGCCACCACATTACAAGCAAATCATAGGATGACCTCTAAAACACCATAGTAAAAGGTGTTTAACCAATCAGGCAGCCGATCCACGGATGGTCAATGGTCTGAAGCGGACAAGGCAATCTTGTCAAAAGAAGCGAACAACCTAATTATCGGTGCTTCATCCTTAGCAAAATCGGTAGAAAGGAATTCACCATCGGTGGGGAGGGGGAATCGGCGTCCTTGGTAGTACAAAATAATAGCCATGCCTAAAGAACACATTGTAACACCCACATTTTGCAAATATAAAATTTTGCCAACTAGAATTGCATTAGTTTGCATTTCACACAAATAGTGTAGGACAAAATTCCTTTATTAAATAATTTGGGGGAAAAATCCCCAAGTTCAAATGACCTCAAATTCTCCCAAAAATAATTCCCAAAGTTCTCCAAAAAATTCCAAATTCATACCCCTTTTCCCAGCCATTTTAGCCCAACTGTCCTACTCGTATCAGCCCACTTTGTCCTTGTGCGGCCTGTCGTAGGCAGGCATCCCGCTTCCCTTGCAGGGCTGCCTCCTCTGTCCCGGCCTGCGCCAGCTGCACCCCTGGCCGCTTCTACCTTTGCATCTTGAAAGCGCCCTCACCTCTTTCCTCCTTCCCCACGCAAACACACCCACGTGCTAAGGTCCCCTCCACCCTTCTTCCACCTGTAGGCTAACGACCTACCGCTCGTGTCGCCCCAGCCCCCGTATGACCGTGACCCACATCCCATGCTTCCCCCTGGACATCAATCGGTCTTTACCCCTCTTAACCTTGACCAATCAAAGTCATTAATGACTTAAATGTCAGTTGTTCCCCCCTTCTCACCGGCCACCTTCCTATAAAAGGCCACCACCACCACCAACTCCCACCGCATCGAGCCATCATCGTCATCAAGCCACTGCTCCACCGCCTCCCTATCCTCGGTGAGCCTCGCACTATGCTTGCAACCATCCTTGACCACTCATGACAGCCACTGGCATAGAGCGCCACCGTGCCTCAACTCCAGTGAGCTCGCGCCACACATCGCTATCCTAGTCCACCGTGGACATGTGGATCGGTGGTCGCCGCCCGGTCTATAGCTCGTGGACCCAGTCCACCCGTTTTCCCATTAGAAAATAATTCCCAATTCTGAATAATTCCAGCAATTTTGCAGATAAGCTCCTCATTTCCCCAAATTTAACCCGTAGTCCAAGATTTCCCAGATTCTTTCATTTAAGCCCCTGGTTTTTAAAAAATGATTATAGAAAAGACCCTAGCCCTCCAATTTTCTACTTAAACCCATATGTTTATTCAAAATTGCATTTCCAGTTCAACAAAGCCCATGTACATTTATAAATAAGTGCCCAAAACATTCTAAAATTACAATTTTGCCCCACAAACTTCTTTTGGCCATATCTTTCCAACCACAACTCTAAATTCAGTGATTCTAGAGCTAAAATTCTCAGAAACATTTCCTCTTTGTGTTTAAGCTATTCATATACACATGTTTCTTGCATTGCTTGATTGTGTGCTTCTCGTTAGGTGATCTCGCTCCAGAGCCGCAATTTGTGGGATTTCAAGACCAAGTGTACGAGGACTCTAATCTTTTTCTTTATGAGCAATGAGGCAAGTGTCCTTGACCTTTTTGCACCTAATTTCTTATCAATTATGTAGACTTATAATTGCATGTTGTATGCCAAATAAGTCTGCACCTAAGATAGAGTTGACTAGACTTGATTTATCATTCCTTCAAGCCATAGTATAGTAGATGGGTGGTTCATATGAGGGTAGTATTGTTGAGCTTTGCATGAATTGGTTTGGGTGGTTACTTTAATTTGATTAATTGAACACATGTCACCCATTGGTTATGGTAATTATTTAGCAACACGTCGGGGTTTGTGACAATTTATTTGTACAGGGGTGTTCATGAAATTGGAAGTCGAGTGCTACACGAAGAGACACAGGGGTTTTAGACAAGTTTGGGCCTCTGAGAGGATAATAACCCTACGTCTTGTGTTTTTGTGATTGATGATTTGTTGTTGTTTAGGGTACCACTACCCCTACTTTTATATCCAAGGGGGGCAGGGTTACAAGGAAAGAACCGAGTTGGTTCCCATTATGACCCCGATCGGAACTCTATCCCTAACTTGCCTAATTTACAAAAGTTATGTACAAGCCCCTACAGATAGAGTCATGTTGCCTTGGGCTGCACGCTTTGGACATTTTGAGTCTTCTATAAGATGGGCTGAGTCCTTGTGGGCCCTTCCTTTAGCCATCTAAGTCGACGTGGTTAGTTACCCTTGGTACCAATCCTCATAATAAAATGGTGCTTAGGGATTCTAGGTGACTGGTTGGAACTGAGTCTGGGACAATGTCGACAATTTGAGGCTATGTGTGGGATAATGCTGAAAGTCTCTGGTTTGTTATCATGCCCAAATCTAAGGATCGGTTCATGGAGCGATCACTTATGAAAATAGTACAACCTTGAGCCAAGTTGTGAGCACGACCTGAATTAGTATGTGGTAGAGGCTAGTCTTGGTATGTTGATCGGTGGCATGGGGAATGGAGTCAGAGCTTCTGAGAACCGCTTGGTTGGAGAGGTGTGGGCAATGGAGTGGAAGAGGCTCCTGGGAACCACATGGCACAAGAGGGAGCCTCTAGTGTGAAGTGGCGAAGGCTTACACTATCAGTGAAACCTTAGTGGGCACGCACAAGCTAGAAGAAGCCATTGAAATGCCTTTTAGTGATTTCCTGCCGCACACTATGATAGTGTGTAAGGATATGTCGTTCGTACAACGGGTATCCAACTGCAATGGATAATCTTGACTCATGGGAAATGTGTATAACCTCTGAAGAGTGAAAACTCTATTGACAGTTGTGCTCATGATCATGAGTAGTATGGACCATCACATGATTAGTTGGAATACTGATTGGGCTTGGTTATGTTTTGTTGGTTTGTTTGGTTGGTCATAGTGAGAGTCTGTGATACGATCAAGGTACTGTTGAGGAGCTGGAGATTCACATAGTAATTTGGTTATTTAAGGCATAGGTCTTAACCAGTGCATTCTATGAGTCAACCAAGTTTAGCCATCCTGGTTTATAGGCCACATATCATCATTTCCCCCACTTGCCCAGTACCAACTATAAGTGTAGTTAAGCTTGCATATATCATTACTTTAGATGGATCAGAAGATTAGGAGCCAACCTAGGAGGTACATCAGGATCTAGAGGATGAAGCTTAGTGTGATTTTAACTTCTTGGGCACACATATAGAGGATTTAGTTCTGTGTCATAGAACCATGGTATGACAATATCTTTTGAGATTGGGGTCTTTATGTGTTTATCCAACCATAGCTCCAAATTCAGTGATTCTTGCACCAAAATTCTTAGAATCATTCTCTTTCCATTTTAATTGTTCATATACACGTGATTGTTGCATTTTTTGATTCATTGTTGTAATCTCATGCCGAAACTGTAGTTTGAGGATTTCCAAGACTATTTATATGAGGACTCTGATCTTTTTCTTTGTGAGCAATGAGCCAATTGTCCTCAACCATTTTGCACATAATTCTTATCTATCTTTAGTTGTAGAATGCATGCATTGTGTCTAATGAGTGCACACCTACGATGGGGTTGGCTTGACTTATTTTATCCTTCCATGAAGCCATAGTATAGTACATGGCTAGTCGGTACAATAGTAGTATTGCTTAGCCTTGCATGCATTATTTTGGGTAGTTTACTTTAATCTGATTAATTGAACACACATGTCACCCATTGGTTATGGTAATCCTTTAGCAACATGGAGCTTATGGATTTGAGCTTACAAGATTGGAACTATATTCTGTGAGATGCCAATTGTTTGGGGTTGTGTCCGTGAGATGCTGGAAGTCCCTTGTTAGTTGTCAAGCCCAAATCTAAGGACCAGTTCATGGAGCGACCATTCATGAAAATTGTACAACCATGAGCCAAGTTATGGGCGCGATCTAACTTACTATGTGGTAGATACTAGTATTGGCGTGTTAACCGAATGGTGTGAAGAATGTTGCAATGACTGGAACCGCTTGGTTAGGGAATGCGTGAGGGATGGAATCGGACTCTGGAACCCGATAACACAATAGGGGGGCTCTAGTGGGAAGTGAGATAATTAACCCAACAACCATGACAACTGCTAACATGGAGCTTGTACCACTGCATTGCCCATCCCGTTAGTGAGAACGGAAAGACCTTCCACTTAAGTGTCTCATTATTCATTCTTGATATCATGAGTGTGGCACACATCTCCTCAAAATCGTGCAGATGCTTATACGGATTCTCATCCAAACCTCCAACAAAATTCAACTCTCTGACCAAGGATATGAAATCTAGGCAAATCTCATAACCCTCAACTTCGATAGGGCATAGTGAAGTAGCTGGCTCCAGATACTTCCCTTCTGGAGCTGAAAAACTATAGATAGGGGTGCAAACCATATCAATTCTACTACAACTATTTTTTTTATTTTAGATATAAAAGACGGATTAAGATAAAATACTAATCTGGCACAGCTGTCCTCGGCAACAGCGCCAGAAAGATTGTTGGTGGTCCTTAAGCCCAACAGAATAATCCGCAAGCATACAGATGCCAATTGTAGCAACTTTCACCTAAGTGTATTCTTAGGGTTATCGAATCCATAGGGACAGAGGCAGACTAACACTTTATCTATACCGCGTGATAACTTTGGTGAAAGAAAAGCTAAGTTTAACCTAGGGACGAGTAGGACAACTCAAATGTAATTATACAAATACATACACATACCTTAGATTTTGGGACTGTCTTGAAGGATAGACTAAGGCCACCTGATCAACCTATAGCACAGCAAGGAATCCACACAAGGGTCTATAGTGAGGCCAAGTAGGGAGGGGCCCACCATACCGATCCACCAATGTGGTGGATTACAAAGCCCTAACAGGACTGTCACTCCTACGGGTACCACAACAATCTGTATGGCTAAGGCACCACGTGCATAGACAATGCCTCCGACACCACGTCGATAGCACTATCTAGGATCTTCCGCCTGAGCAAAGCTGTTAACCTTCAAGGGATCAAGGCCGAGTCAATTCTCACTTCAAAACACCAATGGCTAACATAGAGTCAAAGATGCAAGCATCAGTGCTTTGCAATAGGAGCACATGCTGAGAAGAAGAAGAAAAACTTCTATAGTGTACTCCCATACTGTGCACCACATACAAAAACAAATACGGCTGAATACTTCAAAAAAGAAATGCCCTAGGTCCTTCATTGAAAAAAAAAACCTGGAGGGTCAAATTCCTCGATGCTTGCGAGGTGCAGTAACAATTTGTGTGATCTAGATTCTTTCTTCGAATTTGGTATGGTCCTCCATCCAGAAATCCATGGATTATCAGGGGAGAATAGTCATCTATCACCAAACATGAGATTGTTAATTTGATCAATACTGATGTCGGAAATGGGTCGGATGGCCCTCTCTTCTTCATTCACCGTGGGAGAAAACGTCACGGGTTCCCGACTATTGTCATCTGTGAATTAGATGGGCCAAACTAGTTACAGCAAGAACAAAATAACAGTAGGGAAGAGTGAAGAGCAAAAAATTATAATGGAATCAATGCCACAAACATCAAAGACTGAGCTGAGATGCGGATATGTTCAATATGCAGTGCTTGGTCACAATTCACGCACTCTTTTTTTTTGGACAAAAGGGGGTTTTATTCACCCCGACCTCTGAAATGTGCAGGCACTGTGATACATGCATGTGGTACAAGTGACACTGGGAAGAAGATGTGTACGGAATACCAAAAGAAGAGATGAAAATGTAGTAATCAAAATGATGGAATGGTGAATCATATTCAGAAGTGCAGTGAGGAAATTTGTCTTACCGAAGATTGTATTGAAGGACGTTGGGGGAGGAGTGGCAAGGAAATTGAAGCCCATATAGATGAACATAGACAAGGCCACCGCCACAATCACGAACGTTGGCACCGCTAATGCCCAGTACCTAATGAATGCACAGAAAAACAGACGAGCCTGGAATTAAGTTACAGGCAACATGAATCGGTCCAAATTGGTCTTATCTGATAACTGCAAGTGGTAATATTGCCAGAGGCCATGCATTTCTCAACACTGTGATCGATCATCTAGAGCCCCCACCAGTGCACTAAATATTACTACAATAAGTGAAGTGACACACCAGGTACTGCAAGAAATCAGAAAGCAGAGTAGCCGGATCGATTGAGAAAGCAGAGTGGTCTCATCTGAACCCAGCAAGCAACGAAAAGGAGAGTCAGGAGAGAAGAAGCGGTACTATACTTGCTAGGGTAGTAGGTGATGCCGACGGAGCGGAGGCACGGCTCGGGGGTGTAGGACCATGCGAGGTAGAGGGCGGTGGTGATAGACCCGACGAAGCCGTATACCTCCGCCGGCTTGGGGCCGTGGTCGCCGGCGGCGAAGGAGGGAGACCTCGGGAAGGGGTCGCGGTGCCGGCGGCGGTTGCCGAGGAGGCTGACCGTCTGCCTAGGACTCCGCACCACTCAATTGTTGGGAGCGACAGCGCAACTCTGGTGGTGTGCTGTGTGACGAAGAGCCTGTTGCGCTCTGCCACTTGCTTGTCGCCGTCCTTCCCATCCGGATCTGCTACAGTTGTCCCGCAACAAATCACCACTAACAGCTTCCCGCACACCGTAGATCTCTGCCACACCGGTCGCCACCCACCCCTCGCGCCTTGCCCCTGCCCCGCCGCCTTCTCCAGCTTCCACCTGTGCGCGCGAATGAAGCTGGCGACTGCGTGCCGGACCGTATGGCGAACGAAAAAATCCGCTTGCTATCCGGGTGAGCTCCCCGTATACGGCTGCGGCACGATTTCTTGTCCGGTACTGAAAATCAAGCGTAGCAGATGCTTTCCAGTAGGCCGCTGTGGACGGTCTTGTCCCAGTCCTTCGAAGTTCAACGTACTTGCACTCGTCGTCGCCACTTCGACTGTCGCGCCCACCCGATTGAACCGCCGCACTTGCCTCTCTCTGACATCTCTAGAGATAGGGGTGCAGGTCGTGTCTATCGGGTTATTACTTATTGATGGCAACGAACGGCTGCGTGGAAAGCTAATGATCCTACAGCTGCCTGATCAAATCATGGCATGGAGAGGTACGTGCTTAATCACGACACAATAATACTTATCCTGCAGATCAGGTAATCCGCGTACAAGTTACAGGATAAGATAAAAGATGAGACATGCAAATCGTACGCTTCCGTGTGTGATTAACTTCAGCATGAACCGCACAGCCCGGGACAGCTCCGGGGCCACCACGTGTCCTGCGGCTCTAGCTCTCGCTGACGTCCCTGTGCCTCCGCCCTCTCGGTAATCGTTGTCTCTTTAAGCATGGTGGCCCACAGCTGGAGGCGCCGGCGCTCGTTAGTGAGATCTCCGTCTTCCCGGCGCAGCACACGCTGCACCTGAGACAGGGCCATGAGAGTCGTGCTCACAAACAGCCCCATCCAGTGAAATGTCGCCTGGAGCATGGCAGGTGGGATGCCCCATGACCACCTCCGGTTCCCCCACCGCATCGGCAGCTGCGTCCGCGGGTGCGGCGGTGCCAGGCGCTGAAGAAGACGCTTCTGCTGCAGCAAGAGGCAGAGAGGGGACCGCGGCGCGCACGACGGGCGTCGCCTCCTCCGCCAGTATCTCCTCTGGCGACAGGCTCAACACTATTTCTGGCACGTCCGCAGGATCTTCCGGCACATCCTCTGACACCCCCTCAGGGGTCTGAGGCGTGTCGCTGGCAACCAGCTCCGGAGCTACCTCCATCGGTACGGAAAGGACTGTGGCTCCTGCTGCGGGAGCCACAGAACTCGCCACGGTGGCCACGCTGGATGCTCTAGGCGTCGGTGACGATCTGGAAGACGGAAAGCTGAAGTAATGAGCCTCGCAAAAAAATAAAACAAACAGGGCGCAATGACTTTGGGGCATACCGAGGTCTCCAAACGCCCCTGTAGGATCGTTTGGCCGGTGGAGAGGAGCCACTTGGCGTCGCCGCCCTTTTGGCGCCCGCTGCGAAGGAAGGCGCCTGGGCGGGGACTGATGAGCCCTCGACTGCCGCCTCTTTCGCCGCGGCCTCCTCTGCCGCCCTCCTATCCGTTGCCGCCTCGGCACCTGTGGCCTTCACTGCTGGACCCGCCAGCCGGGAACAACGACCGTAGATGCGCTTGCAGGGGTTTGTCCTCGTCGGACGATACCTCATCATCGTCGTGGATGACCCGCACCGATACTCCCTTGCCCTTGCCGAGGGTTGGAGCAGAGCTAGGGCTGCCTAAGCCCCCGCATCCCCGGTCGCCTGCCAGGCTACCGCCCGCTGAGCCGCTACTAACAGGCCTGCCGCCTCGGTCGCCACCGGTAGTACCGCCCCGGCCGCCAGTGACGGTGGCCCCGGGGATTGTCACGCCATGTGAGAGGTCGCCCCTCTGCACCACGGCGATGTCAACGTCGTCTAGCGTTGGCATCGTCGCCAGCAGCGCCGTCCTTGCTGCCTGGTACATACAGATGGCTCTGCAGGATGCTGGCGACGTCACAAGCTCAGCCAAAAACTGATCTGTGGTCAGCGCCTTCAGGCACGCGGCCAGCAGCTCACCGTTCAAACTCGACCCTGGCCCGCGTTCCAGCCACATGATGTCATTCACCCCGGTGTACATCCACCTGGGGCGCGTGGCCCGATCCTGTAGGGGCGCAAGGCGCTTTGACAGGAAGTCATGTAAGACCATCAGGGAGGTCAAGCCACTCTCCACCAGGTACTGTATCTGATCCAGCACGGGGTCAAATCCCGACTCTAGGCCGGGATCTTTCCCCCACTCGGCGCGGTCAAGAGTCGGCGCGGCGGCGGGAATCACGAGCCGGTCATGGGCATCCGCCTGCACCAGAGCCCAGTCTTCTCTCCAGCGCTCCCACCTGCCTGGGGAGACAGGAGCAATGTACCGGGAGGGGCCCTGCGTCCGGCGCACGAAGTAGTAGCCGCCGATGAGCGGCGGGCGCTGGCTCGCTGCCTTCATTACGAAGAAGCGCCGGAACAGTCGTACCGACGGCCGCACCCCCACGAACATCTCGCAGAGGTGAACGAAGATCGCCACCAATGTGATGGAGTTAGGGGAAAAGTGTTACAGCTGGAGCCCATAAAACTCCAGCAGCATGAGGAAAAACGACGACAGCGGCAGCACCAGCCAGACCAGGGCTTACGACGGGAAGAAGACGAAATCCCTTGGCTCCAAGTTGGCCAGCGGCACGACCCCGCGCTTCAGCTTGTGCTCGAAGCTAGGCGCCTGTCACCCCATCAGCCGTCGCAAGCTGGCAAGAGAGCCCGACGACCTGAACCACGAAGGCGGAAGCTCAGCGGGCATGGTGGATTGGCGGTGGTCGCAAGTCGAGAAGAAGGCGAAAGGCGTGGGAGAGTAAGGGGTGAAAGAGACGTGCGCAAAATGGGAGGAGAATGAGAGTTGTGAATCCGTACGGTGGATTCCTCCCTCTAATTATCCTCCCTGATAAGCGGCAGCCCATCGGGCACGACGCTTTGCGCCCGAACCTCACACCCAGCTCAGCCAGACGCTGACAAAAGGGCCCAGGCCCCACTAGTCAGCCAACACGAACCGGAGAAGTGGAGACCCGGTGGTATGGTATGGAACGGTTCCGCACCATACGGAAGTACGCAGCGTTGCGATGGTTCAGGAAACGAGGTCATGAATGCCTCAACCCCCACGACTTCCGTTGCGCAGCAACCACCCACTAGGATCTGCAGTGCGTGGAGAAATCAACAGGTGCTTTGCGCGCCGCAGCATCCCGCGCGAGTCACAGGTCGCCACGCGTCCATTGGTAAAACTGAACTCCCGCTTCGCAATACCAAGATGCAAAGTTCCAAAAAGCAGCATGGAAAAAGAGATGTTGGCCCCACCGTGGGTTCACTGCCTCTCCCGAGGTGGGCCCGGGGGCCACTGTCGGTACCCTGCAGACCAGGTACCCCCGCGTACAAGTTCCAGGATAAGACAAAAGGCGAGACATGTAAATCACACGCTCTCACGTGTGATTAACCTCAGCATGAACCGCACAGCCCGGGGCAGCTCTGGGGCCGTCACGTGTCCTGTGGCCCCAGCTCCCGCTACCCAGCCCGGGGCAGCTCCGGGGCCGCCACGTGTCCTGCGGCTCCAGCTCCAGCTGCCCAGCCCGGGCAGCTCCGGGGCCGCCACGTGTCATGCGGCTCCAGCTCCCGCTGCCCAGCCCAGGGCAGCTCCGGGGCCGTCACGTGCCCCTTAAAGGCCCAACGGTCTACGTGCTATTAAAGTAAACAGATATCCCCCGAGCGTGACCATCATGGTCACCCTTCGGAGAGTGTGTGTATCTTCTGAGACGCTTCACGACAAACTATCACCATGCGTCTGCAAGACGTGTGGACAGGGGAGGCTGCAGGGCTGCAATAGTGCAGCCCGACCCGCTGCCCACACATAGCTGACCGTTATAGTACCGGGCGACCCGACAGTTCGGTGTCGTGCGGCGCGTGCGTACAGCGCTGACCTGCTGACCGCTCATAGCTAGCCACTACAGTGCCGAGCGACCCGACCTTGACATTAGCTACTCCTAGACATTAGCGTCCTTCGACCTTAGAGGTCTACCAGCCCCTGGGCCACCTGTCGGGCCATGGGGTCTCACTGTAACTGCCCGGCCTTGAGGTATAAAAGGTCCGGGCAGACGTCAAGGGCAGAGGACGGACTTTTTAGCCGAACGCTAGGACACACAAAAAAAGGACTCGGACTCTTTAACCGAACACTAAGACACAACAATACAACTCCATTCACCCGTGGACGTAGGGTATTACGCTCCGGCGGTCCGAACCACGTAAATCCTCGTGTCCACCATATTCCCTCGTAACCAACATTTTATACGATCTGAGCCCCTCCAACAAAAGAATCACAGCGGGCTGCTCCTGTAGCGGCACCGGTGGAAGTGTCGAAAAAACACTTCGACAACTGTCTTTTAGGAACATTTGGGGGTACATATAGACAATTAACCTTCGTCTTTACCTAAATAGACTTCGACACAAGAATTTTGGCTTGCAGTGATTATTACTCTCTCTACATTTATTTTTTTTGTCCTTATTGACCTTTTATACATTTGACGATTCGTTTTATTAAAAAATGTTAAACTTTTTTACTCCCTCCGGAGGGAATAATAAACTTACTACAGATTATGTAATAACTTGCTGGCAGTGATTATTTGTTCTTATCATAGAATGAAGCTCTGCCAGCAGTGATTATTTATTCTTATCATAGGATTAAGCTCCCATGAAACATGTAACAGCAGCCGGTGAATAGACAACGAAATGATAAACATTGGTTGCTCAAGGAACACATCAAGGTGCAAGGAAGAATGGATGCAAACTGCAACGCGCAACTCGTCACTATCCTTGTGTATAACCGTGTACGACAAGATATGGACAAATGAAGTTATTGGCTGTCAAACGTACAATCTGACAACAAAGCTTTCTTCTATCAACAGACAATACACCGGAAACTCAGTAAAACTGTTGAGCTCAATATATCTATACAGCAAAAGAAGCAAACTAGTCTTCATAATCTCACACTAGCTTTACACTTGAACTGGGAAGCCAAAATTCTGGAACACCCGGATCACGCCTCCCCGGCCAGCCGTGACAATCACCAAACCCCATGCTGACCGGCGCTGAACATCCATAGCCCCAACGCAAAGATCGGATGAGTGACCAGGACTGCTCTTGGCAGACGGTAAGTTTTCGTCAGGCAGCGATGAGGATGCTCCATCCACCGGATGTTTGCTGGTGGAATTGCCTACAACTTCGCTAACTGGGCTCTCATCGCATCTATTACCAGCTGCATCCAAGCTTTGCCCGTTCTTTTGTACAGCCATGTCACGGCCAGAGTTCAATGCACCATCTGAATCACTGTTTCTGCTGCTACGAGATCCAAACGAACCTCGGCCTTCAGCTCCGGGCCATGCGACAGCTACAGTCACATCATGGCAGTGGAAATGTTCATATGAGTTTGTTACATCAACTGCACTCCTGCTTCTGCTCGGGTGGGAACTGTTCCCATGTCTCCACATGTAGACGTGAGAGTCTTCACTGGCACAGACGACATATTTCCCGTTTGGGGCTACAGAAGCTGAGATTTGGCTACTGGTGTTGCGGAACCCTGACGAAAAGATTAAACGACGAGTAAATGCAAGATTCTGACACTAGCATAGTAGCATTTTACAGCTGACAGACAAGGATTACATTCCCACTAGAGGAAATCAGGTGAACACAGACAATGATGTGATCCGTAGGACACATTATTACTGCTCTTGCTATTTTGGGGGGGAAACAGATCGGGTTACTGATCTGAAACATAAATCATATATGATTTACGACGGCAGGTTAATAAGGCATTACCTTTAAATTTGTGGACCAGTTCATCTCCATTGACAACACGGATTCTTGAATCTGCAGACGTAATCAGAACCTCCGAGGAGCTTCCTGGAGCAAACTGTTGCATGGAGCACAAAAATCAAAGTAAGAAATCGACACAAAGATCACACTGGAGGCGTCAGATTACTACACGTCTCCCAGAATCCACAAACAGCAAAGAATATTCATTTCTTAAGAACCATGAAGAAAGTTTGACGCACAAAAAAATAGTTAACAAAATACATGCTCAGTGCTATGTACCTGGAAACCAGTTATCTTCTTCTGGCCAGACTTCTTTTTCTTGATTCTTAAATCTATCTGACTTTTATACTGGAGCTTATTCTCTGTAATAATCATTAAAGCCATGTGTGAATTAATAACCTGGGGAAGTGGAACTCAACAAGTTAACACAACTTTACTGGAACCTATGTATACAGACTCTTTAGCAAAAGATTGGACAGAATTGCATATTAAATGAGTCAGTATGTATGAGATCGTGTCACACCAGATGTATCAAATGTCTGACAGCTTCCCTTGTGAGTGCCGACTAGAGCAACCTTCAAATTCCATAGAGATATAGAGTATAAGGACATCCAGTTTTATGGTAAGACAAAATATTTATAATACATAGAAACTATTTCAACCTGTGCATCAGGGGAATAA
>VSTD030000145.1:0-18928 GCA_008808055.3 Sporobolus alterniflorus | reverse complement strand
CCTTTTGTTTCTTTCCACCCATTTGTTTAACACTAATGCTAATAGCTAGGGTGCTAGATACTTCTTGTTGTGTGTTATTGCTGCAAGTGTTGTGCAGGATGAAGTTGTTGAGTGGAGTGAAGCGAGCACTCTCGTCTAGCCCATCCAGCCGAGGCTCTGGTTCACGCTCCGGTGACAACAGATTGCAAGACTCACAACCAGGAGATGAAGAACAACTATTCCATTAAACAACAAATAGTTTAGTGCTGAATCACAGAGGTCACCGCCCTCCCTACCTTATTTGATTATTGGAACATGAAATTCAGATCTTGGCTCACTAATCCTAATCTAAGAAATGCAAAATGAAAGCTAGGAGAAATGGCAATCAGCCCACTAGCCCCTTGGTCCCATTTATAGGTCCAACCAAAAGACTAAAATGCCCCTATGGGTTGAAAAGGAAATTACAGTTAATGAAGGGTATTTTCATCCAACTTCCACTACACCGCACCCGATGCCATTGGACCAACCATCTTCTGCTTTACTTCCACGTGACCTCCGCAATGATGCAGTGTGTACCATCTGTGTCACCCCTCCACCAGTCTTGAGGTTAGACTGAGAAACCCTCGCCCGACTTGCTCCCAGGCGAAGCAAGTCGCTAGATCTCGATGCATGTCTAATGTCGTCTTCATTGTTCCATCGGTTTTGTGGCGTAACCAACAAACCATAGTCTACTTGGTCTTGAGGTCCAAACCAAGAAACCATAGTGGTGATTTTGTGGCAAAATAACCAAACCACAGCTATCAGTTTTGAGGTCCAAATCGGGAAGCCCGTCGAACTTGGTTTTGAGGCTGAACCAAGAAACCCTCGCTCCTCGCCTCCTTGTGCAGGGTGCAGACCGCACACAGCATCATCCGACCTCTCGATCGTCCAGCAAACGAGTACCCGACCTGTGCTTGACTATCCTCAGTCCTCTGGACCAAGTCTCCTACTCCTGCCTCGATCCTCGTCGCTGCCCACCATGCCACACCTGTCACCTACACATCACAATACAAGCAAACATATTTCTCTACATGACACAAATAATAGGGTAGAACCAATGAAATCTCCCAGATTCAAATTCAAAACAAGGCAAGTCAATCACTTATCACAAATCAAACTACGATACTGACCACTTGGTTTCTCAGTCTCTTAGCAAATGACCTCATAATACGTGGTGAAATATTGTCGGAGGCGTGCGCCAAAATTCACGCGGCCTAGCCCTTCACTGAGTTTTCCTTTATTTTTCTTTTCTTTGATCCTCTGGTGCCCGATAGTGGGGCAACGTCGAAGCCTCTAAGTGACTATGGGTGGTAGTCATGGAGGCACCCTCAGCACATGTGCCTCTGACATTATCGATCTTAGGCCAGAGATCACCTATGCTCATGCTTGATGATCTTTCTGGTGCAGCACCCACACCTGCTACATGACCGGAGCTAGCCATCGAAGAAAAAAGCGACAACTCAAATGAAGTAGATGAAATTTCAATAAAGTCACCGTGAGGGGTGTTCAAAATAATAACATCTGAATCTTGTGCAGGTCCAGATCCACATGGAGCCTCTGCAGGTTAAACACATCATTTAAGTTTACAAAAATCCCAATCACTTAGTACAACTTCAAACACTCTACGCTCTCACACCTCAGGTTCGCGGGGGTCCCTGGCAACATATTCCACCACATCTTGCGTGGCTGCAGTCGTATCACTACCTCCGTCAATCCTGGCGTCATCCCCAACACCGCCTTGACCACCGCCACCAACATCGCCCTGGCCATCACAGGCATTCGCATCATCAGTCCTCACCTATGATCAAATTTTAACAGTCAGCGAAAATCGTGAAGAATTTTCAACTCAAAACACAGGTTTTGAAATGAAGCTCACCTGGTTCTCTTCCTTCAAATGTTGCATCCAATATGGCAGGCCATGATTCATCCACCGCCTTCGCACAAGTTTTCCAGCTATCTTCCCGATATCCTCCAGGATCTCAGGGAGCAAGGAAGCATCGCTCAAAACAGCCAACTTCCATAGTCCCGATATATGCTCACAGCCAACCCCCGCGAGCATTTTTAGAATGCCAGCAACAATAAAGTAGCTGATATTCTTATTGCCGTAAGCGAAGGTGATGGGCAGCGTTTGCGCTTCCTCCTTGAACCAGTCAATAATGCTGCCGATGGTCCCACTGGTCTGCGGGTAATCAAAGCACCGCACGGCAAGCGCGTCCATGGATTTCTCCAAATCACGGTGAAGGCTATGCAGCTTCATGCGGCACTGCTGGCAAAACCTCTGAAATTTTTCATGTTACGCCTTCTCTGAATCAGTTGTTTCTTGTTGCAGCTTCGTGAAAATAGATTCTATGTTCCCGTAATCGCTACGGAGGCTGTTGTAGTTAGATTTTAAAACCCTTTCACAACCTTCAACCTCCGCAACTTTTGCATGGGCTGTGTCAAGGTCTGCTTGCAGTTCGACATTGGCCTCCTCCAATTCCATGATGCGTGATCGCTCCAGCACCTCCGTGAACTTCGCCGCTATTTGAGCCTTCGATAAAGCAAGGCCCTAGGCGAAAAGCAAAAGTCAATTTCATAAAATTGACCAACTAAGTAACAAACACTCATACGACTTACATGTTCTAGACAGTTCAGAAGCATTTTGTCATCTTCTGACATGGCTTTGCTGGAACCTACTATGACGGGGCCCTTGTCACTTGGCACCTCAGCTTCCTTGGTACCTAAAGTGAGCAACACCAAAACTTAGAATATTGCATTGCAACAAATTAAGCCACAGCAAGAAGAGAAAAAATCAACCAACCAGCGGAGGTAGTCGCAAGAGTACGCGAGGCCAAAGCTCCGCTGCTGCTAGTGGCAGATACAACCGGCAGTGAAGTGGTAGTCCGGAGCGAAGCTGTAGCATCACCAGTGGTGGGAGTCACTCTTGGCTTTGTCACAATGTCAGCTGTTTTTTCGGAGCTTTAGGAGGCAGGTTATGTTGAGACGACACCAGAGACTGCTGACGAGGCCACCTCTAGCATGGGTGCTGGCTGGATCCACCGGCCCTTAACAGGAGCCACGCTCTTTACAGGCTTTGTGGCGGCTCTCTCCTCATCTGATGGCTGTTTCACGCCAGATTTTGCCTTCGGCAAAATTATCTTCAACGGACTAGTTCTTTTCTTCACCGGAACCTTCGCACGTGTTGATGACCAAATATGGAAGCCTGAAAAAATCAGATGTTCTAGTTTTGACAGTTTCAGAACATGAATAGGACAGTACCTAAATTGGAAGATTTGATGATCCTAGGTGTTTTGAAGCAAGGAAAGGGATTAAATGACATCAAGGGACCATCACACCAAAGACTGCCCTATCAACATCGACATCAAGTGGAAAATGAACCAAGATACCACCCATCCTTCGTCACAATTACAATCCAGGGAAGTCAACCATACCATGCAATGAGCTTCGCATAACTAGCAGCACTCCCTGTCTTACCCCCCGCATTACCCAACACAAGCATACCAAAATACTCAAAACCAACCTCTGACATATTACCAATCATACCACTATGCCACTACCAACCACCCTCAACCTCGGCCAACTCCACAAATTACCTACCATCCCGCTCTACCATAAATCACATACCCCATGCCAAGCAATACCAATGCCAACCAAGTCAAAGCTGAGCAAAACTCACCGCTACCTCCACCTCCACAACAAGATCATGAACCCCCACAACAACCCGAGAAATTTCCCACCCATGGTACCATACTCACAATCATTGGATGTTCAAACACAGACTTTGAAACCAAAAGGCAGTGCAGAGATTACTATCGCCAAGTTAACCATGTCGTTGTCAAAGGTCCCATCACCCAAACTACATGGTCCCATATGCCAATAACCTTCGCCTCCCAAAACATCAACCTAACCTCATTCTTGCATATTGATGCCATGGTCACTACAGTCCACATCGACAGATGGGATGTAACCAAAATCCTCATCGATAATCACAGCCAAGCCAAAATCCTCTTCTTAGCAACCTTTAACAAAATGGGATTTGATCGAAAGCAACTCAAAGAACCGTCGAAGCCTCTCTATGGCTTCGGTGAGAAAAGAATATAACTGGTCGAAGCCATCACAATCCCAGTGTCCTTTGGCACCCCTAACAATCCCTGCACCGAATACATCACCTTTGATGTGGTCGACATGACATACCCATATAATGCTATCTTCAGAAGGGGGCTCTTGAATATATTCGAAGTTGCCCTACACTCGGCATATCTGTGCCTCAAAATACCAGCAACTTTTGAAGTCATAACCATCTTCGGCAGTCAGCAAGAAGCTAGAAACATTGAGATGGGCTTTGCGCTAGATCAGAAGAACGTGCATTTTTTATGAGAGCAGCCAATGCAGCATGAAACTCAATCTCCAGTAGAATGCTAAAAGGTCATAGAGGCCGAAGGCGAGTTCCAAAAGGTACCATTGGACCCAAGAATCCTAGACAAGACTGTATGCATCGGCATCAAAGCCAACTAGCAGGACCAAGCGAACCTTCTGAGTTTCCTTGACAAAAACAGCGACATGTTCGCGTGGTCGACCTCCGACCTAGTAGGAGTCAACAGAGATGTCATAAAACATCGTCTACAAGTTAGCCCAAATGCAAAACCTAAAAAATAGAAGCTTCATAAAATGGTGGAAGAGAAAGTACAAGCAGTGAAGGCCGAGGTCCAGAAACTGCTCGATGCAGGTTTCATTAGAGAAGTGGCTTATCCCCAGTGGCTGTCCAGTGTCATAATGGTAAAGAAGAAAAATGGAAAGTGGTGAATGTGTACATACTTCACAGACCTCAACAAATGCTGCCCGATGGACGATTTCCCCCTCCCAAGGATAGACAAAATTGTTGATTCTGCCGCAACTAGTGAAATGATGGCTCTGCTAGACTGTTTTTCTGGATATCACCAGATCTGGCTTCATGCAGAAGATGAGGAAAAGACTAGTTTCATCACCCCATTTGGAACCTACTACTACATCAGAATGACAGAGGGGCTCCACAATGTAGGACCAACATTTTGCAGAATGACAAAGGCCGCATTAAAAGATCAAGTCAGTAGAAATGTCCTCTCTTATGTGGTTGACATAGTTGTGCTTAGCAAGAAAAGCAAAAATTATCTCTTGGATTTGGCGGAAACCTTCGCAAACATGTGAGATGCCGAACTCAAGCTGAATCTAGACAAATGTGTGTTTGGGGTTACAAGAGGGAAGGTCCCGGGATGTTTGGTATCAATGAAGGGCATAGAAGCAAACCCTGACAAGATTAGGGCAATTACCCAGATGCAACCTCCGTAGAGCAGAAAGGATGTGCAGAAGCTCACAGGTTGGATAGCATCACTAAATCGATTCATTTCAAAGCTAGCAGAATGCACTATGCCATTCTTTACCATACTCAGAGGCTCTGCAAAAATAGAATGGGGCACAGAGCAGTAAAAAGCCTTCAAAGATTTAAAAAACTACCTCGAGAAATTGCCAATGTTTTGAAGCCTAGAGCAGGGGCGGCCTTTAATCCTTTATGTTTCAGCCACAAACACAATTGTCAATGGAGCCCTCATGGTCGAGAAAGAGACCATCGGCGGTGGCAAAGCAACAAAGCAGTAATTCCCAGTATACTTTGTGTCAGAGGTCCTCAAAGGATCCAAAAGATTTTACTCATAATTGGAAAAGATTTGATATGTTGTTGTCATGAGCGCCTGGAAGCTTCGACATGATTTTGAAGCACATACGATCAAAGTTCTAACAAATCAGCAATTAAATGACATGTTTGGTAACAGAGATAGCTCTGGATGAATTAGTAAATGTGCAATGGAGCTCTCAGAGCACGTAGTATATTTCAAGAAACATAGTGCAATAAAGTCTCAGATCTTAGCAGATTTCATGGCAGAATGGACAGAACCTGGCTCTGCAATCGAAGGAGCAGTTCCCAAGTCACCATGGCTCATCTGTTGTGATGGAGCTTGGGGGCAGCAGGAGCCAGAGTAGCAGCAATACTAACATCACCTTCGGGAATCAAGTTGTGCTAGGCAGCGAGATTACAGTTCAACAACAAAGCTAACAAATGCACCAATAACATTGAGAGTGTGAGGCCATCCTATTAGGGCTCTGAAAATTAAGGGTCATCGATGTTCAGAGGTGCATTCTTCACACAGATATCAAGGTGGTCGCAGGACAAATAGAAAAAGAATGCATCGCTAGAGAGCCCATCCTCGAAAAATACTTGCCTTTGGTCAGAAGAATGGAAAAAAATTCAAGGGTTTCACTGTAGAGTATATTGACAGAAACAAAAATACTGAAGCTAATGATCTTGCAAAAGCGGCAGCTCGCAACACACCTCTACCAGCCAACATCATTCTACAAATCATATCAGACACGTCGATAAAAACAATCGAGCCAGAGCCAAGAGTGATCAATATAATACAAGGTGAAGATTGGTGAGCTCCGATAGTGGTGTACCTTCGCCATTATTATGAGCCCAATAGCATAGTGGAGCAAACAAGGATGCAACAAAGTGCTCAGGCGTATCAAATAGTTGACAATGATTTATACAAGACTTCAGTCTCAGGCCCCCTCCTTCGCTGCATCAACAAAGAAGAAGGACAACAAATACTATCAGAGCTCCATCCAAGAGTATGCGGAGGGCACATTGGAGCCAGAGCTCTAGCCGCCAAGGTTTTACAGCAAGGCTTTTACTGGCCAATGATGATTGATGATGTAGCGAAGCTAGTATCCACCTGTGAATCATGTCAAAGATTCTCTCGTAAGGCGAAGGCCCCGACACAGCTGGTGAACTAATAGCTCCATCGTGGCCTCCGCAAAGATGGAGCATCAACATTGTAGGAAAGTTAACTCCAGCACAAGGCAATTACACCTTCGCAGTGATAGCAATCGAATATTTCACTAAATGGATATAATCTTTTGGCAGGACATAATTTGTCGATACGGTGTACTCAGGCACATAACAATGGACAACGCAAAATACTTTGACAATACAATGTTTAAAGAATTCTGCCATCAAATTAGCATGAAGGTTGCCTTTGCATCAGTATATCACCCACAATAAAATGGAGTTGTCGAAAAAGACAACTCTTTGATCTTCCAAGCAATGAAGAAGATATTGGTGGGAGAGAAGAAAGGAAAATGGGCGGAGGTCATGCCAACGCAGTGTGGAGCCATAACACAACAGTTTGCAGGGCAATAAACTTCACACTGTGTTAGTTAATGTATGGAGCAGAAGCAATGCTGCCAAAAGATATAAAACACTGAAGCTTGCGAGTTGCAATAGAGAGTACGCCATGCCCTAATGAAGCAGAGGAGAAAGACTTGCTCAAGTCAGATAGACTCAAGGAAGTAACAAATCTGGAAAAATATCAGGAAGAAACAAGAGCGTGGAGAGACCTGAAAGTCAAGCTAAAACAATTCGAAGTCAGAAAACTGGTGCTTTTACGAAGCCCCTTCACGGAGAACATAGGAAAGTTCGAAGCAAAGTGGATAGGACCGTACGTGGTATCAGAGAAGATGAGACCAGGCACCTATAGGCTATCAGACACACAAGGAAGAGTCTTGGAACACTCCTGGAATGCAGAGAACCTTCGTTGTTTTTACATTTAAAAAAGAATTGTGAGCAGAGGTAGGTCACCTGAACTATAAATGAGCCTCCGTAGTAGTGTTAGTATCGCACATTTACTTTTCAAAGCCCATACTCTTTTCCTCAAAAGGGAAGCCCCCAAGGGTGTGAGGTTTTTAATGAGGTAGAGCTTATATACTCGAAAGCATCAATAAAGCTTTGTTGCCCAAAAACTCATGTCAAAGCAGAGTCAAAATAGCTAACAAGGTTAGTTTAAAATTCGACAAGCGTTTCACACAAAATATTGGAGCCATGAACAGAGGCGCGCTATCAGACCCCTCGTTCATTGGCTCACTGGAAAGACCTCCGATGAAGAATGTGGCAACCCCAAAAAATGCAAAGGGGCTCATTGGAAAGACCTCTGATGAAAGAAGAGGCAACCACAAAAAACGTAAAGGGGCTCATTTAAAAGACCGCCAATGAAAAAAGAGGCAATCCCAAAAAACGCAAAGGGGCTCATTCGAAAGACCTCCGATGAAAAAAGAGGCAATCCAAAAAATGCAAAGGGGCTCATTCGAAAGACCTGTAATGAAAAAAGAGGCAACCTCAAAAAACGCAAAGGGGCTCATTCGAAAGACCTCCGATGAAAAAAGAGGCATCCCGAAAATAACGCAAAGGGGCTCATTCGAAAGACCACCGATAAAAAAAAGATGCAACCCCCAAAAATGCAAAAGAGCTCGGTCAGAAGACCTCCGACAGGCAAAAAGACAATCATAGCAAACATTGAGTACCAGATCGAAAGTTGGCAAACCAGCACAGCAACTTAAAATGAGTGTCATCACAATACCGTTGAATTTGAGTCCCAATGTTCAATGCGGCCAAAGAAGGCACCGCCACATGGGACATTGGCGCTCAAATTTTTTGTCAAAAAAACCATAATCACTTAAAGATGGCGCTCAATACCACGTGAAGCCGGCTTCGGCAATCAAATGACACAAGACAATAGTAAAGTTTTTTCGATCTAATTGCAAAAGAACAATGATGGCAAATCACACAGAAGCCGCCTTCACGCAAAAGACAGCGAGGCTATTAAGACAACCAATACACACAGAACCAAATGAAGGTGATATCAGCACAATCACATGAAGGCGATATCAACACAATTGCACGAAAGTGATATCACAACGGAATCGCACGAAGGCGATACCGCAAAAGCAAAACCAAACAAAGGCATCAGCATTCGACAACAAAGAGCGAAGCTCTCATTCATTGTGATAACTATCGGGTTCTTTCTTTACAGTATACCCCATATGAATAAGTTCATCCAAAATGACCTCCTATTCACTAAGACCCATTCCGGTCGAAGGTGAATATAGTCTATCTATAAATGACCTTCGCATGCGTGGAGAAATCACCTTGGGTGCAAGAGACAAGATTCGCGCAGCTTCCCTCTTCGTGGAACTGGCTCTGCGCCTTTTTGATTTAATATTGGACGTCCTTGGAATGTCCCCTAATGAGTCCTTTTCACCTTCGCGCTAAGAGCACCCAGTAGCATTCTCGACTGACGCAGTCGACCTCTACCTGAGGCCCAAAGCATCACGCACAGGCATAACAAAGGTATCTTCGCATGGTACTTCATCTAATTTATCTATATCAGGCCACAACTCCCCGTTGCTCAGACTAGAATCTCCGCTCGTAGCCATAATAATCTCGGGACCTTGGGAATTAGCTCCAGAAGAAAAAATGAACAAATTATAAGAGCTAGATTTTTTAGCAATTTCACCACTAACCGTGTCCACATAAATAATATCCAATCCCCACATAGGTCGGGACCCGTGTGGAACCAGCAGAGGTTTAGTACATCATTTAAATTCCACAAAAATCACTCATCCGAAAATGAATCCGCTCTCAAGCATTCACACCTCCGGAGAAGCGGAGACCCCTCATGTAGAAGTCTCTACTCATGCGCTATCTCCTCCCTCCTCGATGCCCTCATCAATGAGACCATCTTCGACACCTTCATCACCTCCGGGTTGGTCGAAAACAAACAATTAGACAACGACGCGCATAAAATTACATGTAAAGATTATACACCGGAGCTCACCCGGTTTTCTTCCTCGATCTTTTGCATACAGTACTGCAGACCATGCTTAGTCCACCAATTCTTCACGAGCCTCTTATCTATCTGACTGGTTTCCGCAGAGAAATCTTGAAGGACCGAAGCATCTAGAAAACGCCAATGAGAGCATAGCAGGTAATATTCTCAATGCATTCCGCGAAGGCAGTGGCCATTGTTGTGACCTCCATCTGGAACCACTCAAAGAAATCAGACAAAGAGGCATCGGTGGGGAACTCACTGCTTCCCCCACCGAACATAGCCATGGAGGCCTCTATATCACGTCAAAGCTCGCACAGCTTCCTATGAATAGAATCCTAAAATCGCTATAGCTTTGCGCGGTCATTCTTCAACACCTCCGCCTTACCCTTCACCACAGCGTCATGTGCAATGTGCGCATCTTGCAAGTCCTTTTTAAGACCCTTGTTTTTGGAGGTCAGCGTATGCTCATGGCGCTCAACCTCCGCCAGCTTCGGCCAAGCAGCATCAAGCTCCGTGCACAATTGAGCATTGACCCCCTCCAGCTCCACAGCACGAGCAACTTGCCGCATTTTCGCCGACCACTCGGCAAATTCTAGATTTTGTCAAATGCAGCGCCTAGGAAACCAAAGAATTAGACAAGTTATTGTCAAAAAAAAACCTCTGCATAACTTACATGTTCCAAACAACTAAGCAGCACCACGTCATTGCCTTGCGCACCTTCGCTGACCACTAAAGCACCAGTTTCTGCATTGCCGATAACTAAAACAAACATCAATCAAGAGTTACAATCTCTTTTACAAACATAAACACGTATGCTTTAACAAATATCAAGTAACATGTCAAAGCTCCAGCCACGCCAACAGATGTGGTGACAGGAATGGAAGCTGCGGGGTAAGATCTTGGCCCAAAGTCATCGGGGATCAAACTCGACACACCAAAGATCGACCCCAAAGACTGGCCTTCGACTGAACCTCCGGTGCCTGATCACATGGTGATAATTCTTGAGTCCCCTCCAAAGATATCGTAGCTAGAGCCCCAATGGCCGGAACGATGGGCTTCTTAGCGGATGGGATAACCTTCTTCGCTCCAGGCACAATTTTAGAGCCTTGGCCCCTTCCACCAGTTATAGAGCCCAAAGCACCGAGCAAATTTAATGAACCATGGGCTTCAGGTGTAATATGCGCCGCGGCTGCTGAAGCAATTGCACGGGGTACAATACCCCTGCTTAGCTTCACAGATTATGCCACCAAGATATCTGCATCCAATGGTCATTTCAGAGAACCCTTCACACGCGCTCCAGAGACCTTCGCAGGCTTCATACCTTTCTTTTCAGGTGCTTTTGGACGCTTCACCAAAACCTTCCCACTTGGCTCTGCTTTTCTCTTCTTCAAAACCTCCATGGAGACAGGCGCGTAACGAGGTCCGTAGGCCACCCCTACGAGCTCAAGCACACGGTTCAAGCGGCCGTTGTTTGGAAGACCACTGACGCAGGCCTCATGCTCCGCACGAGTGTAACTGCTCACAATATTTCTAAGAAGCGATGGTCATCTTCTTCATCTTTGTGAGATAGGGGAAATTTGCACAGAGGGACCTTCAGCTTTGAGACTGGAGTCACATCAACTTTTACATGTTCAAAGCTAACATTGCTAGCCAACGACCAAACACCGCAAGGCACAAACTCCTCCACAGTGTCTCGACCTCCGATATTTCTGGAGGCCCACACGAAATCATCATCGCTTAAGTCTTGGCCAGAATATTCAATAGAAGGCTTCATGCAAATGTTCAGAGAGCTCATGTGCGAGCGAAGAGCATGGACAGATTTCCCTCCTCGTCGGCAAACATGCAAGGGTACCTTGCAGTAAAATCAGGCCTTCATTCACCCGGTTGACCATTTGTTCTTGATAGCTGAAGTGAACACCGCCTCGCCACCCCGCTTCGCATGAAAGTTAATAACGCAGACTGCTGAAATTTTTCGAAGCCGTCAATAGCGACTGTTGGCTAATAAGGCAAGTCATACCGCTTAGCGAAGCCATTGCTGCTAAGCTCTCTCTCAAAGCTTAGCACAACACAGATATACTTAGACAGCTGAGCAATAGCGGTCGGAGTAAGCTGATGCAGCTACACCCAAAACTTGAGCAAAATTTCCGTGAGAGTAGGATGAGGTGCCATTTGCAGCCCTGCCGCAAAAAACTCCTCGAAGACAACAGCTTCATCGTCATGTGGCTCTGGGATAGTCTCCTCCCCTGGCTCACATGCGGAACCCTCGACAAAATAACTTAGACATTCCAACTACTGAATGTGCCCTACGGTAACCGAAGACACTCCAAAGTCGTAGCTCCACGCAAGTTCACACGGATCTACATCATCCTCAGCTTCAGCTTCAGCAACATCGCTGGCAGACCCCCCCTGAGGAGGCATCAGACGAAGAGCTAGCCATCAAAGGCACCGGCAAAGGGACCTTCAATGTATCACCCACGATGTCAATAACAGGCGAACCCTCTCCCTCCATTGCTCAAACCAACAAGACGCGGAGCTCCAAACAAATTCGCAGCAGTGAAAGTGAAATTGCGAGAGCAAGAGTCAGTGCAGTAGGTAAATGAGGGGTAAAAATCAGGGTTACTCCTCAGGCGCTATATATAGAACGTGGGGCCAAAACAGCTCAGGGAATCGCGCCATGACTCACGGATAGTGAAATGACAAGCAGAGTAAAAAGGCCAGGCTGGGCCAGGAAGACATCCCAAGCAGCCCAAGTGGCATCAAGACCCTTGTACAGCATTGTCAAGCTAGATTTAGGATTTTGACAACTAGGCATTCGAAGGTGAGGGTGACGTTCTTCAACAGCGGACTGAAGAACGCCTGATTATCCAAACCCTAATGACAACTAAGGGTGCGAAGGTTCAACCCCAATGTGCAAGGGTGATGTTTTTTGGGTGAATCTCCTCACAAGAGTCACATGATTGGCTCATCGGGATTGAACCTTACCTGCAAGGGGCTACTGTTGGGGATGTGGGCCAAAGGCCACAGAGATCCCAAAACCGAAGCTCACCATCGGCTACAGATCATGTTGAACCTTCGCTCTTTTGCTTGCAGGACCAAGCCACCACGGTGGAGCCCTAGCATAGGCTGGAGGTCGGGTCAGAGGTCATCCCCGAGCCGACGGTCTCTAGGGGGTGACGGGGGCTGACTCGGAGGTCATCAGTGCGCCAAAGGTCATCCTGGGCGGTGATGTGGCAAGGTGGACACATGTCGCATCCTCAATTGTGGGGCATGGAAATATTTGTAAATCTCAAAGGACTGTAATGACCCCGTGACTGTATAGTGACAGGTTAGGGTAGGTGAACAGGGGTATTACGGACGTTGTAATAACTAACTGTAACTATCCTTATAAATAGACCCCCAGGTGCGCATTGATGGGACACCTGGGGGGGGTAGACATCGCCATTTTTTGTTTTTCCGTCCCTCATTCTCGCACCTTCACATCCGTATGTTCATTCTCGTGTTCAGGAATAAATAGCTTTAGCTATTTATCCCACCACAGCACAAACACTCGGTTCAATTGACCTCCATTCGGCAGGGACTTGGTGGAAGCATCATGCTTGAGGTGGCTGTAGCTGCCGACAACATTCTCCGCTTCCAACTCCACCCTCACCAAAAATGTAATAACATCCTCATCATCAGAGCGAACAGCGTGAAACTTCAGCAAAGGCAACTTGAGCCTTGAAACTGGCGTCACACCATCAGTTATCTCTCCAAAGCAGACATTGGCCGACAGAGGATACAATCCTTAAGCTAAGTATTCCTCCACTATGTCTCGACCTCCAATTGCACTCGCGGCCTTGACGAAGGCCACAACCCTACGTCAGAACCAGGGCAGTTGACGAGGGGCTCTATCAAAAATTATAGTGCACTCATGTGTGAACGTGGAGCATGCACACTCTTCCACCCCCCTACGGGCAAACATGCACTGGTACCTTGCAGTAAAATCACACCTTCATCCATCCGGCTGTCCACTTCTTTTTCACAGCGTGGGTGAGTCTCGCTCCGCTACCCCTGTACCTCCTCACGTGAAAGTTCACGTAGCCAAACTGTTGGAACATGACACCTTCATCAACATCCACCTTCTTTGACTGATAATGCAGCTCATACCGCTTGGCCGTCACTTGTCGGAATTCCACCGAAGCTAAGCACCGCCCAAAAATACTTTGATAATTGTACGATGGCATTTGGGATCAATTGATGAACTTACACCCAGAATTTGTGCATAATATTGGCGAGGGCATGCCGAGGAGGCATGCAAAGCCCAGCACCGCTTCATCGTCAGTAGGCTCTGGCACAACCTCTTCATCCGGCACTCGCACATCACCTTCGGCGAACTACTGCAGACACACCATCTCACAGATGCGACTAACGGTAACTGTGGAAGGACTGAAAACATAGCTTCGCGATGCTTCTCTCGGATCCACAGCTCCGCTCTATTCTTCTTGCGAAGATGTAACGCCCTCACGTCCACTGTCGGAGCTCTGCCCTGAAGACTAGCTCACGGCATGCTCCTCTAGTTGTACCACCTCTGTAGGATCACCAATCACAGCAACTCTGACCGCATCGACCATGGGTGAACCTTCACGCTCCATCGCACACACAACCAAACAAGAGAAAAGTTTACAAACTCAACAACAAAGGTCTAGAAACAAGCGAGCTAGCTGCTTGAAAGCAAGAATGGGAATAAAAACCAATGATAAACAAGCCCCCCCCCCATATAGAGGCGGTAAAAATGGACCTCGGGAATCTTGCCATGTCGCACAAGCGCTTGGTGAATCATAAAAGTAGAAAAGGCCAACCGGGCCAACTTTCACAAACAGCCCAGGTAGAGTTACGACGTGATCTTTGCAACAAACCACCTAAACTGCCACGGGCCTTGGCATCCACACGTTCGAAGGTGAGGGTGACGCTTTTTGTAGAAAAAGATGCAAGGGAACGCCTGTTTGCCGAAGCCCTAACACTGCAACCAAACCACAAAGGTCCAATCCCAATGTGAGAGGGTGACGCTTTTCGAGGGAACCTGTTTGCACTGGTCGCAGGTTCGGCTCATCAGGATTAAACCTGACCTATGAGGGGCTACTGTTGGGGATGTGTGATGAACGCCGCAAGGGGTTCCCCCAATGAAGCCCTGCCTCACGCATTGACCTTTGCTCTTATACAATTATCATCGCTCCTTCAGAGTTTGTTTTGCGGGAGGAAATCTCGTTCGACGGCGAAGGCCAAACTAAATCGGAGTTCATGTGGGAGGCCCAGGTGACCCCGTGTCAGTCAGAGGTCCCGGGGTCACCAAGGGGTCACACCGGAGGCTACAAACCGATGGAGGTCCTTGGATGGAGGTGGCCAAATGGGGGACACGTGTTGACCAATGGTTGGCTCATCCTGGAAATATATGTAAATCCTAAAAGTCTGTAATGACCCCGTGACTATGCTGAGTTCTAACATAGTGGTTGGATAATGTCACACCCGGTCTTAAGGGCAAACCAAATGCACATAGTATGTGTTAGAGATTGTCTCCCACACGATCTAGATAATCCCCGGCCTATAAATAGTTGGGCCCTCCCTGATTTCTTCAGCTCAAGCTCAAAAAACCCCAAACACCACCCCTCGGCATTGCCATGCTGTTACACCGCTGCCTAGGCTGACTCAACCCCACGTCAAGCTTCAAGGCATCGCACCATAGCCGATGGACCTAGAAACGATGCAAGTCATTCACCAGAGTGAGCTCCAGACACCGTCAAAGCCAAGGAGGATTTGCACGCCATCGCACACTGTCTTCTGATGATCGCCACCGCCCGTGGAACCCCTAGGTGAGTTTTCCACCTCATGCCCCCTGTGTACAAGTAAGACTCATCAAGCAAAGAGCACCGTAGCACCAGGTTCACCTTCATCGGCGAGGTCGCCCATGGCACCACCACCTGGACCAACGCACGTCGCCGATGGCCGGGGAGCCATTCTCCACCATCCATTGCTCAACAGACGACCCTGATTAGAAGGGAGAAAATGGTTCACCCATTTTAAATCTCGATCGCGCATTCCTTAATCGATGGACAGGATTGGATTGTGAAGGACCGGATAAAGTGACTATAGGGGGATGAATGAGAGTCAATTAAAATTTCTTAAGAGAACTTAGCCTATGTCCCAAAATCAATTCAACGCACCTCTCTTCTAACTTGATCAAGAGCACATAGCTATCAGAAAGATATTGGCCCTCAGAATCGGGTTAGGAGACTGGAATCACAGTGGAAACACCGATAGGGCAAGCAAAGCCACAAGCGAAACTATAGCGACAAAAAATAGATCAATAAGACTTCTTCGTGCTTCACTCATATTTCATGGAACACCTCACGTGCGTGACAAAAATCCACTACGAGAGCAGAACAAGAAAATGAGAAAACTCAGAGCCTTGGAACCGGTAACTTCAGAACAAGACCGGACTTCCAGAACCCAAAACGGCTATGGCGCAGCAGCAGACGAAAAACAAGACACGACCAGAGGTGACTGCAGAACGAGGGCTAGACTGAGCGCTAGTCACGAGAAAGGGGCAAATCCAGAAGGAAAAATTGTACCAGCTGCCAAGAAGCTGAAGTCTTGGCGCAAGACGCGATGCTGGGATGGCAGCCTGGCTACGGGAAATGAGATCCAGCAGTGAGCAGTAGGAAAAACCAATCGCACATGGGCGAACAGATATCAGGACTGAGAACCGGGTGGCACACAGGTGCTAGAGCAGGAAAAGGATTTTCCAGGCGTGCTCAATCGGACACGAGTTCGGGAGGCAAAAGCAATGAGCGACCCGATCAGAATCTGGCCATCGTAGAAAACGGCTCGGCGAGGAAAAACGAGTAGCGCTGACGACCACAACGAAAAACAAAAGAGAGCGACATCTGACCGGCGGGCATTCAGCTCTCGAGCAGAAAGAGCTCGGCCCTCACTGGCCGCGGCGGACTCAACGAGGGGAATAGAAAAAATCGTGAGCACCAGCCGACGAACTCCAAGATGATGAAAACTCGGATCTTGAGGAATAGTGAACGGCCTAACAAAAAGTAAATTAATTTCTCACATATAGTCACGGAGGTCCTCACCCTCCCTCTCTAATCTGACTAATGAAAATGAAATTTGAATTATTGGCACATTAATCCTAATCTAATAAATACATGTAAAAATTGGAGAAGTGGCAACTAGTCCCAACCTCCCTAGGGTCATATTTATAGACCCGGGCAAAAGACTAAAAGACTGAAATGCTCCTACGACCTCATACATAGAAAACAGGAAAGTTGGGGTAAAAGGGTCTGATGCAGCCCATCATATCGACCCGTTCATCTTCAGCTTCAACTCGACGCAACCACCGTGATGATGCCACGTGCACTATCCACGCTGCGCCTCCACCAATCTTGAGCCCCAACTACAAAACCCTAGTCCGACTTGCTTTCATGCGAAGCAAGCCACTAGATCTCGACGCATGCCCGTGTCATCTTCATCCTTCTGTTGGTTTTGTGACGCAACTGACAAACCATAGCCTGCTTAGTTTTGATGACCAAACTAAGAAATTATCGCAGTAATTTTGAGGCCCAAATCACAAAACCATAGCTACCGGTTTTGAGGCCCAAACCAGAAAATCCATCCCGGTGGTTTTGAGGCCAAACCACTGATAAACCGTCGACACGATACTCGTCGCTGTCCGCCATGTTGCACCTGTCACCTGCACACCATGAGATAAGCAAACATGATTCTCCACATGAAATAAAGATAAAGGTAAAACCACCGAATCTTCGAGGATTTAAATTCAAACCATGGCATGTCAGTGATTCATCACACATGGAACTAAGGTACTGGCCAATTGGTTTCTCAATTTCCTCCTTGATGAGTACATTGACAACACAAAAGCACAAAGTTTGAATTTCGAATCCAAGACCACTAGAAGTACAGCTAGAAGACCAAATGTCAAAGAAAAGCTTAAGAAGGTCATCTAGAAGAAAGAAAAGCCGCAAAACCAATAAATGGCATGAAAAGCGGTAAACCAAGCAAAATGGCAAAGAAGAGCTAAGAAAAACTCAACAACACAAAACTCCCCCTGAAACAAACTCCCGCTAACACTCTCAATGCAAGGTCTCCCCCTTAGATAGACATTATCACATTTCTTCTCTGAACCACCCGATTAGCAAGAGTTCAACCAACTTTATGCACATTCTCTCCCCTTTTGCAATGAACTCATCAAACACAATCTGAGAGAAGAATGAGATGCTATGCATGAGATCAAAATTAGGGTGCTTCACAAGGTATGCAAGCAAGTATTTAAGCAACTATACTTAACCATTATGCCAAGACTTGTAAAACAAGAGTGAATCCTCACAACGGGACCATAAAGAGATAAAAAGTAAGTAGCCATGAGCTAATATACGAAATGAAGTGAATAGCATATTAAGTCGGTCTACCACAAGCATAAAGACTCCTATCTCAACCAAAACAAGCGTATAAAAAACTCGCTAGCATCATCTCAAAGAGAGCAACAAAGATTCGAGACACGTGCTTTACCAAACACTCACATATGCAACTAAGAACTCAGTTTGAGCAAGTGGGTAAAGAAGCAAGTGAATAAACAATTAAGTTAAATAATTTACTCATTTTAAGTCCTCAAGTGATCTCTAAACCGCGCGGAGGGTCGCACGACTGGGTACGGCAAACACCCTGGAGCTTCACGATCACCGTATTGGACATTCCTCATATGACCTCTAGACCATGCAGAGGCTCGCACAGTTGGGTCCGACGAACACCCCGTAGCTTCGACATCATCATATTGGAATTCTCATTAAGCACAAAACACAAAATGAATTTTTGGCAAGTTTTAGGCACAAGACAAAAGAGCGTGTACTTTTGGCACAGGAGGCACAAACCCCTTCAAAGTCTCATCACGAGCTAAACATTTAGCAAAGGATTTCACTCATCTAACCAAAGTAGCTCAAATCAAGATTAAACCAGCAAGTCACATATTAAGTCTCAATTAAGTTAAAAGCACTTATACAAGTGGTGAACAAGAGCAATTAATTGAGTTATCAAGTTTAACATGTGCTCAACATTATAATCATAACAGGTTATCTAGCAAGATATAGCAAAAGAGTTTCACATCTCATTTCTACTCACCCTAGCACAATGACAGGCATAATCATCCAAATACAAGCTAGTAT
>VSTD030000144.1:0-16373 GCA_008808055.3 Sporobolus alterniflorus | reverse complement strand
AGCTGAGGAAACACCAGCAATTTTACACCTCAGAGACCAGTAGCTGTCCGTCCACCACCAGCTGAGGAAACACCAGCGTGCAGGCGTCTGGGGTCGTTTGCGACATCATGCCTGCTCAAAGAAGGAACAGAGGTGCCAATAAAAGGGCAAGCAAGGCGAGGGAGGGATGGCGCCTGCCTTTTCTTTCTCCCGTGCTCGTGTTGGTGGCTTGGTGCTGGAGTGAGACACGCACGGGCCAATTGGTGGGGTGGTCTCCCCCTCTCATAAACACACGTCTCTTACGTACTTTTTTATTTCTTTCACCTAGCGGTGCAGATTAACTAACTATCATCAACGAGCTAGGTGAAAGAATCAACAATCACGTAACAAGCTACTGACCATTTCAGTCACATCCTCCCTCTCTCTCTCTCTCAAAAAAAGATCACCTCCCAACTAAACATTTCAGCCGGGTATGCGTAGGAGTGAAAAACTAGATAAACGGCCGTGGAGAAGAGGAAAATATAATACTATAAAGAGTAATTAAAGGGACACAGAAATAACCTAGTGGAACAATGAGACATAACAGCTAGAACAATACAAATAACACAGTGAAGCACTCGGCTTTAACAGCTAGAACTAGAAAAACGAAAAAGAAAAGGCGCCGGGCGGCCGGATCGACGGGATGATATGGTTCCCGGTGTCAACGTACACCCCGCGCGCGTCCGATCCGATCCGTGCCTCTCGCCCGGTGGGTTAGCTAGCTAGCTAGGTCCCCGCCATCTTTATGACCCGTACCCGGCCCGGCCCGGCCCGGCCCATGCGTGCGACGACGACGGCTGCGGAGTTAAGCGTGGGCACGTAGGATCAGCATCAGCTAGCTTGGCTTGGCCTGCACTGCACGCCACAAACATACTACCAGATCAGTCCGTGTTGCCCAGGCCGTGACCGGATGTGCCCCCCCACCCTCTCCACTCACAGCATATTCACTACAAAAAACAAGAAGCCTCTGGTTTCGTTTATTTTTTAATAAAAAAGAAATACATACCGCAACGCAATGCAATGAGAAACAAAAAATATACTATATTGTACCCACCTCTCTCTCTGTCTCTCTCTACCTTTTGTTTAGCACGACCTCGCCACACCAACTAGCTATACACGGATATCCTGCTCTTCTTCCTTCTCCCTTGCGCTCCTTGATTTGACGACTAGTTGCTGGTTTTCACTCCACCCCCCGTCTCCATTTCTGCTAACTCCCGTGCAGCAGCGCGCTACTGGTAGTTAGGCATGGCGGAGTGCAAGGGCGGCGGCGGCGACCGGTCTCCGTCGTCGTCCATGGACAGCAGCACCCACCCGGTGCTCTCCACCACGTCGTCGGGATGCCGGTCGCCCAGCAGGCGGGACGTCAGCACTGACCTCCAGCTAGGGCTCAGCCTCTTGTCGGCGTCCTCACTCCTGGCGCCTGACAGCAAGAGCATCCCTTCTACGCCAAGCCCAAGGTTTCTTTCCTCTCTTCTGTAGTAGCAAGAGCAGCTTTTGTGTTAGATGATATAAGTCATGCATGCAAGGCCAATTTTCCCTAAGAAAGTAATTAACAAAGGCTAATTCGGTTTATTTTTTTTTATTTGTTTTTAACTGACTACTGACTTTAGATGGATAATATGCGCTGTGATTGATAGAACTATTAATCGTATATACATATGATATTTCTTTATTTGCTTGTTTCAATGAGGAATTGGGATTATTGGGGAGAGTTCGTCATGCTGTACCGACTGCTCAGTTCTTTGTTTTCCCGTTATTGAATCTGTTTCCTGTATCAATTGACATGTGTGTCTTCCTTCGGTAAAAAATTGTGCATGCAAGGTCGATCATGTACTTTCTTAATTCCCCACCTCATCTCTGTTACAGATCTTGGTTTGTTGCAATCACCGTCCAAATCACTCTACCCTAGAATTGGTTACTTATTAAAACGAACCTTGCAACTAGAATTCTAAACAAGCCAGATTATTGCAGTCCAAAGAGAGATACAAATAGTCAGATTTATCACTGATCGAGCCAGGGAGTTTATCCTAATTTAATCAATTATTGTTCATTATTATCTTCTAGAAAAATCTGACTGTAAACAAAAACTTCAAAAATTTACACCATTACCCTCCATCTAATTCGTTTGCTTGTACACATCATCAACATTAATTGACAACACCTTTAGTTTCGTCATAAAAAAAAAATTGACAACACTCGGCATGCAGGAACCATGTACTCTCTGATTGGCCACCGATCAAGCCGTTCCTTAAGAGTAGTGCCCGGACGGCGTCCGCACGCCGGCGGCGAACATTGTTCGTGAAGGTGTCTATGGAAGGTTTTCCAATCGGCCGCAAGTTGGACCTGCTTTTGCTGGATGGGTACGACAGCCTACTCGCCAAACTCTGCCAGATGTTTAAGACCTTCATCACCTGTAAGTATACATCAAACCATGTACACCACCATAACTTTTGAATGATTCAAAAAAAAAAAAGAATGCAAGGAAACAATGTAACCCATCTGATTAATGAAGGAATGAATAAATCTATCAATACTAGCTTTTCTTGAGATCCCAGCCACTTAATATTTGCCCACACCTAATCAGTGGTTTCTTGTTTTTCAGTTTTAAGTGTTCATGTCTCACATTAAATTTGATAGATAAATTCAAGTCACGCTGTCACATCTTTCTCAGTCATGATATCATATTGCGATGTTAGATCGATGGTTACTGAATAATTCATCTATATGACAAAATTAGATGCTGATGTTATGGAGTATCGTCGAAGAGCTCCTCATGAGAATGCTTTTCTTGTTCTCACCTATGAAGACCAGGATGGAGACTGGATGATGGTTGGTGATGTACCATGGGAGTATGTTTCTGCTCTGCTACAATATAATGATTAACATGATATAATTTTTACTGCTTAATTGACCTTATTGCTGACCATTGCGTTGCAGTCTCTTTCTGTCAAGCGTGAAAAAACTGAGGATTGCAAGAACGAATAAACGTTAATTAGAAAGTTCATTCATGTCTCGGACTTTATTTTCTTTGTTTTTATATAGAGTAGTTGAGAAAGATTTTGCTGAGTAGAGGACATGCTAAGCTGAGGCTCTACTAACTATGTATAGTTCCGTATAGTATAGTGAAAAAAAAACTCCCCACCTACCGATCATTTCGATCCTGTATTCTACATATTATTTTTTGTTTCTTTGATTGGCTTGTAAATACAGAGGCTATTTGTTATAGGGTTGAGAAGAAATAAATTCGTAAATCTAAGAGATCTTCTACCACAAGTAAGGAGTATATCCAGAGCTCACTTGTTTTCATCTTGTACGACAGCACATAAAGCCTACCGGGGTAATTGGGTTGTGGAAAATCATTCATGTGTTAGCTACTGGATTTGCATAAGTATGTAACAAACACACATTACGCAAGGAAGACATTTCCCATTTTATATTCATGTTCTTGGAATCTAAATGGGAGTGCAAAACTTGTACCACCATTTTGAGCTTGGTTCTGAGGATAGTTTGTTCTCTGGCTCTTGACATGACAAGATATCTTACATTCCTCACTTCATATTATTTAGTAAATTTCTAATATTACTAAAACCTTGAGGTATCTTGACATAAATCCTAAATGCATTCATGGTTAACACGAAAGAAGGGAAGAATGTACCAAGATAGTATTTGCAATATTGCAAGATATTCTTGTCCCCAAGCCCAACATAACTGCATGGTCTCAATTCCTGCTTATTATAATGAACAAGTGTGTGGTTCCAATTTTGAATGGTAAAATCTGAAACATGTAAATGCAAGCCCATGTAAAATTAATCTCACCATATATCAACTACTCATTTTGACCAAACATGCAACTCTCAATAGCCTTGGAACACTATCAGCTGAAACAGATTGTTGCCTGAGTTGAAGACTCCAACCTGGAACCTTAACCTGAATCCTGAGGCCCAGTTCTGACTTGAAGTTGAACATGTAAGCATATGGTTTCAATCATGGTAATCTGCTTTTTTTAGCCAGATGTTCATATGCCTTTGAGTCTGCAGAGACAGAGTATCAAGTGTTTAGCAACTTTTTGTGTCTGACAAGTTCATCAATCATTCCATAGACATCATAACCTTGGTTGAAGCCATGGTGGTTTGGTTCTCATTGTTGACAAAGGTGCATCCCTTCACCTTCATTAACTCTTGGGACATCATCTGCCTCCTCAACTCATTTGCCTCGTCCAATCTTCCATGCGATGTGTAAATATTAGCAAGCAGGATATAGTTCCCAGTATTGTCAGGTTCAATTTCAAATAGCTTCTTAGCAACCTCTTTCCCCATGTCAAGGTCCCTGCAATTCACGCAACCTGCAAGTAGAGCTCCGAGGACTGATGCATCTGGCTTAATGTGCATCTTGTCAATGAATTGCTTTGCGTCACTAAGTAGGCCTGCTCGCCCAAACATGTCAACCATGCACGCATAGTGCTCACTCCAAGGTGTGATCTTATAAACTTGAGTCATCAAACTTAAGTATTTGCGCCCTTGCTCTATAAGTCCACTCTGGCTACAAGAAGAGAGAACACTGACAAATGTGATGTGGTCCGGTGAAACGCCTTTCCCTAGCATTGCCTCAAACATATCAATAGCCTGCACTCCCTGTCCGTGCTGCTGCAGTGCAGTGATCATGGCTGTCCAAGTCAGTACACACAAGTGATCTTCTGCTACCTCAAATGCACGGCGTGCATCGCCCCATCGGCCGCATTTCGAATACATGGTGATGAGGGAGCTAGCAAGGCCACGACTGTTCAAGAACCCTGTCTTTACAACAGAGGCATGTATGCTCACCCCAAGAGCCCAAGCGGGCACACATGCTGATGCATGCAATGCAGTGGAAAATGATACATCATCAGGCAGAACCCCATTCCTGACCATGGACCGGAATTGCATACAAGCTTCCATGAATCGATTTCCATGTATGCAACCGCGAATGACAATGTTCCAAGTGACAACATCCCTGTAATCCATAGCATCGAACAGAGCCAAAGCTTCACGCGAGCTACCGCACCTGGTGTACATGTCAAGAAGGGCGTTGCTGACACATGGCGTGCTCAGATCCAACCCCAACTTGGCTGCGCAAGCATGCACCTGACGACCAAAGTCCACAGCCCCCGCTGCGGTGCAAGCACTCAGCACGCCTGACAGGCTCACCTGATCAAGAGGCACACCCGCCCCCCGCGCTGCCAACTCTCTGAACACGGATAACGCGTCGAAGAACATGCCATTCCTGGCGTACCCCACGACGAGCGCGTTCCAGGACTCCACGCCCCTGCTCTGCATTTCGTCGAACACCTTCCTGGACGCTGCCATGTCCCCGACCTTGGCGTACATGTCAATCAACCCGGTGTCGACGAAAACGTCTGCCGGAGGCACGAACTTGACCGCGCACGCGTGCACATGGCGGCCGCAGACGGGCGGGAGGCGCGCGCAGGCAGCGAGGACGGCGGAGATGACGTGCGGACTGGGGCGGAGCCTGCGGAGCGAGCACGAGAAGAGCGTGAACGCGAGGCCGGGGTGGGGCCGCGCCAGAGAGGATATGAGAGCAGTGTAGGTGCGGGCGTCGGCGTTGGGGAGGTGGGTGCGTACGGCCGCGAGCACGTCGGCGAGGCGGTCCGCGGCGGCGTAGAGGGAGGCGAGTTGCGTGAGGATGGCCGGACTCGGGCGCGCGGCGCCCGCGGAGATAGGGAGGCGCCCGTGGAGCTGAGCGGCGAGGCGCGAGGGGATAGGGCGGCGAGCGCGTATGCTGCGGCTCGCGGTCATACGGATGCCGCAGTTCCGGATTTCCGGACTTCGGGGAGTGGCGCGACGTGACGCGGGAGGGCAAGTCGCGCCGTGGTGTGGCGTTCGAGCTTTGGGCGGCAGCTATAGCGAGTTGGGCTGAAAGTTTGGCAAGGCCCACAAGCTAGTTTCGAGCGAGAACTGCATGGGCCGTGTCTCTCAGGCGTGCGCCATGGACGGGTCCATCCGAGTTTCCGTCCACGGCCGGTCGTGGTCGTCCTGCTTTGAACGGAAGGGCGGCGATCGTGCTCGTCCGGGAGACGATAGGAGCAGGAGCAGGTTCCGTTCATCTCCTTTTCCCCTCCATTTCCTCTACTTTTACGTATACAGAATCGTAAGTGGCACATTTAGCAGGTCACCCAACCCATCATTTGGTCGATGCTGCAACTCGAGTTCTATGCATATTCGCCCCGTTTGCTTCCCCCATTCGTCCTAGCTAACTCAAAAGCCACGGTGCACATCTCTGCCAGTGCTTAGAAGGCTTCAATTCATCATCAATCGGCTGTCGACGGTGGAACCAATAGGAGCCAGCTGCACACACGATGTCTTCGGAGGGCACCGCGAATTGCATCGACATCCTCATCGCCATCATCCTCCCCCCGCTTGGCGTCTTCGTCAAGTTTGGCTACAAGGTTGAGTTCTGGCTCTGTCTCCTGCTCGTCTTCTTCGGTTATGTCTCGGGACTCATCTACGCGGTTTACGCCATCACCAAGTAGCGTGAACATATATAGGCAAGGTAAGAAAGGACCAGATACTGGCAGAGGCATATATATCCATTCAAGTTCTTTCTTTCTTCCTGCCACGTAACTTCTGATGAATATGTCTATTTCTTACAAGCATAATGTGTAGGGCACAGTTTTGTCAATTTGGAGATTATATGTACTGCTTTCTCTTTAATTATGATGGCCTGAATTGCTGAGCCATTTGTGGATCCTGATTACGTCAAGTAGTCATTCGTTAAAAATATCTCTCTTTCATGTCTTTTTTTTTGTTTGCATATGTTCCATCTCAAACCGAAATAAGGTTGCACATTAATTGATGATTTGAAGATCACTCTACGAGGATATGTTTGCATGAATAGTTGATTGATTTAGGGCTCTTTTGGAACACATCATAGGGAAAACACAGGATTTGAGTTGGCGCGCTTATTGAATCCTACAGGAAATAAAAACATAGGAATAGACAAGAGAAGCCCTTTGCCAACACCATAATAAAAGTATGGGAATTTTAAAATGTAAGTTTAGAGCAACCACCAGGATTTGAGGATTCGAACCACGTCTAAAAGTTGAGAAAGGCATTGTATAGCCTCAAGCAAGCACCAAGAGAGTGATACAAATGGTTGAAAAAAGAAACCCACCCCAAATTGCAGGTCGGGTGTAGGTGTGACCCACGGGCGCCAAATTGCACCTACACCGACACTCGTCAGGTCTAAAACCCACGGGTGACCTAGACCTGGGACTCAAAGTGTCATCCCTATTCCCACCTTGCTAGGTTGTCGTATGACGTCCACCTAAATTGATTTGGCGTCGCTTGGTGACGGGAGAGAGGAAGAAGAGATGAAGAGGGGGGGGGGGCTGGGAAATTGGATAGCACGGCTAAGCGGCAGGGCACATAGTGGGAGATCTAGAAAGCTACGTGGCTTGCTGCTCATAGATATCCCATCGTGGGCCACGGTGGCAGGTGGACTGGAGGCCCACCGACAGTGCTATCTGTGGGAAGTCAAAGAAGCACATGAGTTGCTCTATTTGAGCCTTGATTTTATATGGTCTGATTATAGAGAAGTTGAGTTGTCTACGGGGTGATCTAGCCTCACATTTTGCTCAGAGAAATTTTAAAAATAAATCTAAAAAATATACCATGGTTAAAAAAAATTAAATCTATACTCTGGCCACCATGCAATTGGTGACAAACCCCTTACTGCCAACGGCATTGGTGGCAAGGAGTGCCATGTGGCTGGACAGGAATTTGGAGGGCCTTTTTGCAAAAAAAAATCGCAAAAGCACCTGCCGCCAACTGTGTTGGCAGCAAGGTCAGATCTTCTTATTCTTTTTTAAAATAAAATAAAAGGTGCACTTATAGATCTTCAAAATTCATTTAGATTTTTTTAGGTTCTAACCATCTCAAATGGTGCCACAAATTTAGAACTAATTTTTTCCATGTTCATAGTTTTCTATCTTTGCTCAATTTTTTAAATCCATTTAGAAAATTAGTAAAATTAGGAGAAATTCTCCAAATTCTACTTTGTGATGTACTTTAAGTCAGTCAAATTATTTTGGTATATTTTTGTGGAAAATTTGTATGTTTCTTCACATCTTTGTTTTGATCTTTATTTAATTTACGTGAATCACTTATGTGACACCCCTGGTGTCATTGCAAAAAAAAGGACAACTTCTCTTGCAAACTCGAGTTCAAATTCAAATTTGCCTCAAATTACCAAATCTTGCCAAATTCCACTTTGTAAAGAAACTTCAATTTATTCTATGCAAGTGGTGCCATCTAAAAATATATTCATGAAGATCACAACAAGCAAGATTTTGGTGTATTTCTGGGAATTTTTCCAAATCATATCATGCCCTTAAAAATTCAAACCAATTTCAAATTTGGTTTTGTCCCAGAAGTTCTAATTCAAATTATTTGCCAAATTTGAATTCAATCCAATAATGAAAGTTGTTTATCTTTATTCCTTTTACCGCCACAAAATTTCCCAAAAATTCTAAGGCCACAGAGCTACTATTTTTCACTGTTCAAACTCATTGACTTTCTTTGCCAGGAAAATTCGAGAGCAATTAGGAAATCAACTTAGGACCGGTTGTCAGTCTCTCTCTCCTGATCTCTTGCTGCAGTCGGGTCCCACTTGCCAGAACCTTTCTTCCACCAGGCGACACCCACCCGCCACGGTGCGAGGGACCCTACCCCCCAATCAGAATGTCTGACCGGCCTTGCCCCCCACTCTGCCACATCCCGACATTCCAAAGAATGTGTGTCATAGTCGCAGGCTCTTGCTTGCAACTACTTCAAGGATGACAATGGACTTCCCTTTGTGTCCTCTATACTCACCATAGTGGGACACTGGACACGTTGACCATTCCTAATACATGCAATCAATACTACATACACGTTGCTCGGGAATCCTTCAGCTTCATTCTCTTCAAGAATGTGTTTGACCTTGCTTTCATTTGGGGGCCTCAGGTACTCGACCTCATAGAGATCACCAATGGTGGATGTGAACTCCTTGACACACTCCAAAATTGTGCTCCCCTGCCATTGCATACACGTCATCCATATCATCCACAATAGAACCACGGCCTAGCATTTTAACAGCCATGACACATTTGTGAAGCGCATGAAATCCCATAACTCCTAGGGCATCAAGTTTGCGCATGAAATAGTCACTGCCACCTCCGCACATATCTGATTGAACAATGAATGGTGCATTTGAAATCTGCAACAAGTTCAAATACACCGATGTGAGGCATAATAGTAATACACAAAGCATAGACTTAAGTAGAAATGTAAGAACAATCACTAACCTCCGACAAAATGTTGCATAATCAAACATCAGATTAATGTCAAAGTACCTTCAACACAACTCCCTATAAGCACTGTCACGGTCTCGATAATGCACTTGATGCCCTGATACGGAGCCACCCCACCGACGATGATCATCAAGTGTCGAAGCAACCACCATTGTTGCTGCTTCATTCCATTGCCTCCTCCTCCTTGATGCAACAAACATGCAACCACCAACTATGTTGTTGTGTCCAATGTAGGGCACAAATTGCAGCTATGAATGAACAATACATCACATGCATGTACATAATATTTGTACAAATCTCAGCACATCAAATGGAGCAACTACATTTGCACATAAATAGGGATGAACATGTCAACAATGCTCTTTACCTCAAGCTCGTTGCACCAAAGACACAATAGGGATATGAATCTCTGCTTCCTTCAATGATTGGGGCCGAATCAATGCTATATGAAACAACAAACCCTCTAATGCGTGCCGAGATAAGACAGGGAGCTCGATTAATCTCTGGATTGGTGCTTCCACACCCACCGATGTGACGAACCTCGAACAACCATCGGGAGAGTGCAAAGGGGTGAGTGGCTAAGCATCCAAGGAAGAAACACTACATTCGCTCCGGTGAGCCACGTGCACGACGACGTCAGAGAGAGCAGCTTGGTTGTCGTCGATGGATTCGTGCAGCAGCTTGGTCGGGTTGGGGATTTGAGCGGGGTCAAAACGAGCGGTTGTCCAAGAGGTGGCATGAATAGGGTTGCGCGTGGGGCCACCTATCCATTTTCCACTGTGCGTTGGAGATAACGCAATGCAAACATGTAGTCCTTTTTGTGGCAGCCATGCAAAATGCTATTTGCACTACGTGCGTTAGAGGCAGCATTAGAGAGGGGGAAAAGTTTTTAAGAAACTGGTCTTCAAACATCGCCATCAAAATTATCTCCAAAGACCAGTTTTTAAGAAACTACAATGGATCCAAATATTCCCTTAGTAGTACTGTAACTCAATTCATAAATTGTCACGAATGCATTGAAAAGGATATGCCTCATTGACTCTTGCCTGTAGTATTTCATGATTGTCTTTTTTACTGAAAATTAAAGGTAACACTTAGTTATTGGATTGTAGTGATTGATTTTATGATAGGCACTTATTTAATATACATTGAGGAAATTTCCAGCGCCTAGGGTACCCCATTTTTCATGGATCAATTATTTGTTTTACTAGTTGATAACCGGGTGCGTTGCTACGAGCTTTTTAGTTAACTGAGAAAAGTCAAATATAAGTACAAATGATAGATAATTCTTATTGACAGAGAATATCATCATCAATAATCTCAGGTCATAGCCACTGAAAAATGTCAATATAATTTAATTTTTGCAATCAATATATTGTCATGATCCTACTCCTAATCTCATTCTCCAAAAGTTGCATAACTTTTATATACTTATAGGACTATCTTTTCTTGGAGTTTTTGAATTTATTTTGCAATGGGAAATGTTGTAGATCGGGCTCATGGACTCTATGGACCCGAGAGGTGTGGTAGTCCACCGGTTCATTGTGGACCGGACATCCATTGACAGCGGCGCGGCTCGTCGGAGCTTGACACGTAGCTGCTGTGCAGGCCATGGTAGATAGCCGCGACACTTCAGTGAGATAGAGGGAGGCCATGTGGTGCTCATTGTCGGTGGCGCGAGGTGGCAGAATCACTTGGGAGGTGGATATGAAAGATGGAGGGTGGGCAAGAGAGGAGTCAGGAGGGGATGCACCCGACAACGATGGTGGATCTTCAATGCGTCAGCTTCGGAGTTGAAGGGGAACCAGAAGTTGAAATGATGGAGGGGAGGGGAGGCAATGGGGCTTGCGTTTCAAAAGAGGAGGGGAGAGGGCGCGGCTCGGTAGAGGGAAGGTGAGTTGGCCACGTAGCGGTGCAGCTTCGACCGTTAGGAGTCGATGGCGCATCGAGAGGTTGGAGATGGCTTAGTTGGGCCAAGTGGGCGGGATGGTTGGACTAATGAGATGCATTGTAACTATAATTTTTGAAATTATTTTTTAATGGAGAAAGGTGATGTGACATGCTTGCATGCTGAGATATTAATAACACTTAGTGGGTTATAATAATTTTTTTCTTGAATTTTTAGAATTATTTTTCAAAGGAGAAAATGATGTCAATGTGGCATGTCTACATGTTGAGAGAATTTACCATTAATTACACTCAGTGGGTACTAGTTATATAGTTATAAGGGATTTCAATTGATTTGGTATCTCTTTATTGAAATAGAAGACTTTTGTACCGATTGGAATATGATTTTTGTCCTTATATTCATAATAAAATGAACTATCATGCATATAGCGCCTAAAAAATAACTATCATACATATGGAGTTTTTGGAAACATGCATCAAACGTAAAAAAGGACTTCAAATATTGAACATTGTGTTCTCAACTAATATTAAACATTTGATTTTATGAATAGACATATGCGAACAAAGATTTTTTTTAATTTCATGGAGATAACTTTGCAAGTTACCAAATCCTTGCATTAAACATAGTAGTTAAATGAAATAATTATTAAAGCCATAGTAGTTTCGACCAAATTGTAAATATTTAACCAGAATTAATTAACTGCTTTGGTATGTGTAGCTGCCTGACGGTTTGCAGATCGACCCATCCTGACAAGACTAAAGCCCTGCATGGCAACAAACATATTATTGAGTTTTTTTTTTCATTCCAGTGGGACATGTAAATAACATTTGACCAGGCGTCTAGCCTATGAAGGGAAATATTTCTGCTGCTCCTGGCTGCAATTTAAGAAGCAAACACTATACTCCCTATGTTTATAAGTTATTGTGCTTGTTGACTTTTTAAGTTATATTTGATTAAAAAGACTCTGGTGGTAGAATATAAATTAAAAAGTCAATGATGATAATAATTTATAAAGTATTTATTAGTGATTTATTACCTACATTTATATAAGATTAATTACTTTCGATGATATCACATTTAACCTCCTAGACTCCTCGTCTATATTCCCTCCCTGTTATATATCCTATCAAAGCAAACCTCTTTTTTGTATAATTTTTTAGAACTTTGGTTAGCTAGTAGGTTCTCACTAGGTACGGTACGGTAGGGTGCTTGGCCATGGCTCCCAAGAAGGTGAATCTCCAGTGGATCGCCCATGAGTCAATCCGTAAAGCCACCTTCACTAAGCGGCGTAATGCCCTAATGAAGAAGGCGAGCGAGCTGGTCACGCTTTGCGGGGTCAAGGTGTCTGTGGTGGTGTATGGAGATGACAAGACCAAGCCGCCAGAGGTCTATCCCTCCGTCCCTGAGGCGAGGCGGCTGCTTAGCAGCTTCAAGACCTTGCCAGACGACCTTGAAAGATTTAAGAGAAAGGTGAACCAGGAGGAATACCTCCGCGGCCGCATCTCCTAGCTGCAGAACCAGATTGCAAGAGCGACCGCGAGAGAGGCGACAACGAAACCTGGCGCAACCTCCATGAGGGCAACTGCCCGATCGTCCTTGCTGGCCTCACCAACGAGGAGCTCATCAAACTTGATTCGTTAGTGCAGAGCAAGATAATGGACGCCAAGGAACGCTTTAAACAGCTTGGCATCGGCCAAGAATCCTTCCAGGAGGCACTGCTGCCGACATTGTCCTCTCAAGTGCAGTCTCCCTACTACACCTATAGCAGTGAGATACAACCCCTGGTGCCTGCAGAAGAACCCCAGCCTCAGCAGGAGAACTGGCCAGTGGATTATGCTTGGAATGATGCGGAGCTCGGTTCCCTGGTTTACAATGACTTAGGCATTAGCGATGGGGATCCTGGCCCTAGCTCTAGTAGTAGCGGGGCTGGCATAATGGAGCATTAAAGATTAAAACCGTTATACGGTTTTCTCTCTTAGCATCTGTAGTCTTTTTCTATCCGGAGTCCTGTCTTAGATCGATCGAGTCACTTGTCTTTTGGATTCCACTCCATTAGAGCCACTAGAGTCAGTGTTGCTGTCGTTCGAGTCATATGTCGAATGCTTGTCTTTCTTCGGTTTTCTAGACCAGTGAAATTGTTGACTGCTTGTTATATTTGCGATTGTGTTATTTGCAACCTTGTTATATACTGTATGTCAAAGTCCTTTGTTTTCCTACTCCCCGACCATGACCTCGTGGCACGACACGGCTTGGGCCGGCGCTGCGTCGTGCATCCGCCGTCTCTGAGCAGCAGTTGGCCACCCAGCTCCGGCCGGGTTGCCCCGCCGGCCCGTAGCTGAAGTTCCACGAGAGCTGGATGCATGGGCCCCCGGCCGTGGTAGGACTTGCCACTCCTCGTCCGTCGCGGCGCAGTAGATCCTCGTCCTTGTAGCACAGGCCCCACGCGTACGTACGGGCCGTCTGGCGCCGACGCCCAGCCGCCTACAGAAATGAAGAAGAAGGTGGCGATGATCTCGCGTCTCCGGGTGGCCTGGATAAAGGACGAACGAGTACGTGCAGAACCCCTTGCCCGAGCAGCGGGCCGCGTGGTCGGTCCTTTGTGCAGGAAAATCGAGTTGTCGAGCTGCTCGCGCGAAAAGTAAAATGCAAACCAAGTGGCAAGCACTGGCAGGTAGGGGTCAAAGCTCGGTCAGTGCGCTCTCCACTCGCCATCACTGGTTGACTTGATCCCGACAGAGGCAGCCATCACCATCACTGGTTGACTTGATCCCGTTCCGCCGAAGAAAAACAAGTGAACCGACGCAGAGACTGTGACCAAGCAAATTGAAGCGAAAAAGCAGAGATGGTAGTACCAACGGCACGCGCGCAGCATAATCCACTGCCCGTCTCAACCCTGAAGAAATGTTGACTCTTTATTTAAGTTTAATCATTTGTCTTATTAAAAATATAATATATTTTATTTCATCACTAAGAAAATTGAAACATGAATTATAATTTTACATATTTGAACTAATAAATAAACAATCACTTTTCCTTGTCCTCCGGCCATTCTTGACTGTTCAACATCTTGCCGGACTAGTATATAGAGTCTAAAAGATTGAGTGTTCGACAGAGATCTTGCTAAGCAAAGTGGAGCTGGTAGTGCGTGCAAGCGCTATATGCTGGAAAAAAGTGGAAATGATATACGCGCGTGGGAGATTTGATCAGGTCACCTTAAAAGGTGAGCACGCCACTCCAGTTAGTGCATCAGGGTATGCATCGCTGACAGCTATCTGCATGGTCCAGGATGGGGCTCAAGTGCGCGGCCTGCAAAGACTGTCTCAAGTCGTTTTCTAGCCTCGTTTCTCGTTACTGAACAATCCATATCGTTGTGGACAGTTTGAATTGCAGAACCGTTCAACAGAACCATTATCTTCAAGAATTTAGGGCTTCAAGAGTGCAAATCTTGTCAACATTTTCTTGCAACTGATGAACAGAGCTTGCCCTGTTCCCAGAATATGAGGATTTAGCCGAAGAACTAGATATTTGACATCGAGTGTCTTCGACCTAACTAGAATTCATTTAAAAAAAGATGGGACAAATTATCTTCAACCGAGAAAGAAAGAAAATGTAATTAGGACAGCTAGCTACGATCAATTTTCACCAGGGCAGAGCCGTGATAACACTGAGTGATACATACATTTAGCCCCTTTGGATTGAAGGAAAAACTTAAGAGAAACAAAAGATTTGGATTCATAGGAACTGTTATCGTGCATGCTTTGGTACACAGGAATCGTGCGTCGGCAAATTGTACGAAATTTTCCTTCGACCGTAGCTTTGGAGGAATTTTAGGATCATAAGCATCCAGTCCGACCTCAATTTTCTTTCCTGTGTAGGACCGAGGCATCGATGGTTATTAGCCCTTAATGCACCACCAAGGTACGTAATTGACCTCAATTTGCTTGTTATATTTGTGGTTGTGTTGCAAAGCATCCATTGTAAGCAAAATGATGGTTCTCTAGATCACCCTTTGTAAGAAAAATGATGGTTCTGCATGTTGCAAAGCAAGGTTTTGCTCTGTTGTTACATGGAGCAAAAGGAAATATTTTCCAGGGATAAAATATTGCCCCCCCAAAAAATTGTACAAATATAGACATTTAATATTCCTTTTCATTTTGCTGTTTTTCTATTTGACTTTTACTATTTAATATATTATAATCACTAGGGGCTGGCTCCCTTGTTCCTTTTAAAAAAAGAATGGTGGTCCGGCTTTTTGCATTTTTATAAAAGCTGGGGAATCCTTTTGTCTAAATAGGAGCATCTCTAAGGGCTCACTGAAAAATAGCCTCCAAAAACCTTTTTTAGGGGGCAAATAGAAAAATATTGAGAACAAATTTTCTCTCCATCTCCAACAATCCCCTATAAGTGGATCCAAAAATATTTTATTAGGCCACATCAACATTTGTGTACACAATATTATTTGTTCTATTTGAAAGAGTAGAATTGGAGGTTTCAAACTTTTCATGTTTCTAGCTAAAAATGATGTGAGTTTAGGGGGGATAAATGTGTGAGTTGTTATAAGGAGCTATTGGAGACTTTTTTTAATAAACCCCATTAATTTGATTTAGGGAGAATTTATAGAGCTCTGTTGGAGATTAGAGTCTGACTTACCAAGATTGGGAATCAGACAAAGAAAAAAACCTCTGTGAAAGCAATGAGACTAGTTAAACAAGATGATGGCAAAAAAATGTCTTTTGGCCGGCCAGAGGTTCGTTACTATCCACCAGCTATATTTTTTCTTTTACACTTATAGAAATTCCTTTTTATGCATCAAATTACCTTCATTCCTTTTTAGTGTATATATACATGTAAATTTTCCGTTTCCAATCAAATGATCTCCCCTATGCTTCCCTGTATGATGCAAGCCGGTCCTGAGATTTCAGGGGTGAAACCATATACGGAAGCCCCTCTAACTCCTCATATATAAACCATATGAATATTTTCTTGATGACAAAGCACTTATCTAAAAATAAGAATAATAAACACATCAATGATTAGTACATTACTAAGAGCTAAGAGGGAACAAAGAAGAAATTACTAAGACAAAACAACTCACAAACT